>JAGVVM010018091.1:0-11195 GCA_019149425.1 Psidium friedrichsthalianum
GTTTACTGCCTCAATTGGTGCTTCATAAATAATCCCAATTAACCCTATTCGAATCCACTTGCCCAACTTTTTTTTTGTCCAAATCTAATTAACACAAACTCAATATCAATTTTTTTAAAAAAAAACCATGGTAATTTGGTAAAGTTCAACTAAAATGATGAATCGGGACTAACAAGGTCAACCCAAGTCAACCTGGTTGACCCGACCCAGTTCGGCCAACTTAGGCCGAAGGACAATTCTCCCCATTAGGACAAATCAAGTGTAATGGCCAAAGGCCATAAGGTTAACTAGAGAAAATTAGAACAATCGGAAGGCCTTTGATTGACCCAATCAACTTGGGTCAGCTCAATTGGCCCCAAATCGACCCAGCCATTGGGTTGAAACTCAATTGGACCTATTGGGCCTACTTAGCCAAGATATCAAGGCTAATAGCGAAAATTAGACACAATTAAGGCAATCGAAGAATCCTAGATCCTGACTCATGTAAGCCCACTAAGCTCAGCCCATTGGGCCAAAAACCAAAAAAGCCATCTAGCCCATTAGGCCTAAGCATTAGCCCATCCCATGAAGCTGGCCAACCCTCTCCCTCACTTTACAAGAATTACAAAGTTACCGCTTAGGGTAATTCCAATAATTCCAAGCCATGCCATCAATCCAAGTGAGAGACCATCTAAGTTGTACATTAGTCTTTTAATGTAGGCCATCTAAGATATCATGTCACCTAACCTTGGTATCAAATTTCATCCAATTTGGGCATTTCTTAATTCCTAAAGAGAGGATAAGACCCTTTTATCAAAATTGAAGTGTATGGTGGAGATTAAATTTGAGTTCAAATTTTCCCTCCAAATTGGATGAAAAGGACTCCATCACTCCACATTTTTGGCACTTTCTCTCTCTTCAAGCTCTCACCCACTTGAAAGCTCTCTCTCTCTCTCATCGCTAGATAAGCTCCACTCCAGTGATCCTTCCTACTAGTTCTTAGTTGATTCTAGTTATCTAATGTCTCCATTCGCGCGGCTTCACCTTGTGACTGACCCTAAGAATGTCTCTGACGTGTTGTGGTGGTGGTCGGTCTCAACTCTTGCTCGAAGTCCACCCTTTCAATCATTTTCCTTGATAGTTTATTGGAATTTCTATACAAGGTAGAAGTTCCTCAATTAAGAAGGGTCATTTCATATGATCATCCAACAATACAATCATTGAATCATAGTTTAAAATTGAAGTATAAATTCATTCTATGATCAATAGAAGCTAGGATACACTGGAATTATTAGAAAGTGGAATAAAAATTAGGCTAGGAATTAAGGTCCTTTGATAGAATCTAGAGTCAATTGCATAATTAAATTAATTCTAGCTCCAACTTTAGCACGGCTCAATGGACTTAGATGTTTAGCAATGTTTGGTTTGAGTCAATTACGTGTTAACTAGGCTAGAGTTTTCATCATTAGGCAAAAACTCTTGAAAATTCTTGCAGAGCTAGCTTAATTTCAAGTTCAATTGATGAGCTTGCTCAATTTCATGAATTTCCTCGTGTAGCCGAAATGCTTGGTGGATAGTTTAGACATATGTTTGTATGTTCATTTGTCCTAAGTTTGATGTATGATAGATCGGTGTTCATTAGGATTAATTTTTATTGATTTTGGTGATGTTTTCATAAATTAGATAAAATGGTTTAGATGTTCTTTGATGTTGAAAGTATGAACATGAGCTTGAATGTTTATTGAATAGTTTGAAGATGTGCATATATTCTACAAAATCACCTTGAGTATGGTGGAAAATTGCTTGAATGTGCTTGAATGAGTTTGAAGATGCTTTTGTGTTCTCCAATTTTTATGGGAAAACATGTTTTGAATTTCGAAAATTTGTCTCTATAAAAGTTGGTGTTAAGATTCTGAGCTATCTAGTGATATAAAGTTTGCTAAAAATTATGCTCATTTCGTTTGTCCAAAGCTTCATCAAAGTACCAAAGAAATTGGGCAGTTCGATCCTAATTTTTAACTTTGCGTCCTCTAGATTGGGTTTGCAATTTTTAGTTATTTAGAGGAATTTTTTTTTTCCAAATAGTTAGAAACAAAGTTGTCCATAAGGTCTGTTGATACCGAAAAGTTATCTTCTAATGATTCGGAATCTCGGAAATGACATATCGTGTGGAAAGGCTTCACTAATAGGTCCTGAAATGTGGTAAAAAGAAAACAATATACCGAATAACACAATAATGTTTTGACATTCGGGAAGTTTGAGAGAAGGTACAGAAAGATACCGAATGAAAGACACGATGCGCGTGGATTCGGTAAGTCTCAAGTATATAACATGGGCATTGTATCTCGAAATTCGGGATATCGGGAGCAAAGTCATGGGCGCGAATAGGCTTATGGAAATTAAGAGATATTATTCAAAAAGGGTCGGTTAACCATGCGATTGCAAGTTGTGGAGATCATGGATCTCGATTTTCACGGGCAAGTTATGAAGATCATGGGTTGAAAAGAGATGAATGACGGCGCCTAAATTCAAAAGTTTGAAATCCAAGAATAACCGTTTAAGCAGTTAAGAAGGCAAGAAGAATAAGTACCCAGAAAAAAGGAAGAGGGAACCCTCCCCTAGGCAACACAAATCAAAGAAATTACTCTGTTTCTTTTGAGTTTTCAATCCTGCTCGTAGTTTAGTTTTCCTACGCTTTTCATTCCTTGTACCTTCATATTCCAGTAATTTACTTCCCGTTTACAGCAAGTAGGAGTATCGTAATCATAGATCGTTCGACTTTCGAAGTACTTCCTCATTTAGATTCTCCATCAGAACAGAACCACAGAACCCGCATTAATAAAATCGAAGAATGAGTTTCGGTGAAAGATATTCTCGATACAAATTGTGCGAACATCTTTTTGGCATGCCTAGCGGGACACCCTGGTGAGTTTTAGGAGAAATGGTGAGAACTATGAATCAACGAGAAAGAGATCATGGTCAGAATAACCAAGTTAATAACCCTGAAGACGGCACCCGTTCAGAAAATTCTACTGCAAATGTAGCCATTGGGACTCTCCCCCAGAATACTGATATACCATGGTCGCTGAATGAAGAATAGACTCTCGCATTGGTACCAGATCCTGCGGTGGTGGCTACAATAAAGATAATGTTTGAAGAACAACAGAACGAATTGACTAACCGTATAGTCAAACATGTCATTGACATGATCAAGCCAATGATGGTCAATGCCATAAATGAGATAATATCTCGTCCAAGTTAATTATCTCAAGTATTACCTTTTCAGGTGAATTCTCATAGTATGATGTCGTATCCTCCTATGTATGGCCCTTCAAGTACTGGATATAATTGTGGTGGAGGAGTATCTATACCACCTCCAAATGTGAGAATCATCCTGAGGCCAGAGAATCCTACTCCAGGAAATTTGGTCAATGGGGTTAATGGTTATGCCTCTCCTCAAAATGGCACGATGGAAGTTAACACGGGTAATCCAAATATTCAGAATGTACACCTAATATCGAATGTACCTAATTCAGAACTCATAAGGCCTCCTGGAAATCTACCGAATCCACAGGGTATGGGAAATCCACTATATAGACCAATTCCACCGATTAATTTCAGTCCCGAGAACTAAGGAATGGATCGACCTTTACTGAATGATCCTAGGGGGCAAGAAGCTTGGATGGGCCAGCAAAATATGAGGCCATGGAATCCAGATCAAGTAGCTGAGATAGTATTCTAGCAATTAGGAGTAGATAGAGACGCTCCAAGACCAGTTTATAGGAAGCCACATCCCGATTGGGTGGATAATATTCCTTATCTAAGGGCATTCAAGACACCAGACTTTGCTGTGTTTATAAGAGAAGAAGATCAGTCAAGAGTTAAGTATATCGACCGTTTCTTGGCACAATGTGGGGAAGCTGGTACAAATGAGTATTTGAGATTGAAACTGTTCCCATTACAATTGTCCAAAACAGCATTCACATGGTACACTAATCTACCAGCCAATTCTATATAAAATTGGGCTGAAATGGAACGACAGTTCCATTTTCAATTCTATCGGTTAGTACCCGAAGTATCAGTGGCTGATTTGGTAAGAATGCATCAGTATGCAGGTGAAATAGCAGATCAATTCATTGCCAGGTTCAAAAAATCAAGGAATCGATGCCTGACCTCTCTTACCGAAAAAGAGTTTATTGATTTGGCTTTCAATGGGCTTAAGTTCAATCTTCGGGAACGTTTAGAAGAACAAATATTTGATGATCTTTTCCAGTTAACCACAAGGGTCTCGAAGTATGAGCACCTGTTGAGAGAAAAAGACAGGAAGCCAGTGAAAGATAATCGACAAGCAATGATTAGTGCACATAGTCCTGAAGTTGAAAGCCTGCTGGAAGAAGAAGAAGAAAATGAAATAGCAACAGCAACTATGGTTTTGGAAAAACCATATGTGTATCCAGCTCTCAAGCCAGCAAGAGTTAAGGAGTTCGCAAAGGTCAAACATAAGGAGTCAAGCAGTTATTCATTCGATATATACAAGTTGGATGAGATATTCAACTTATTATTGAAGGATGGGTTGATAAAGTTGACCGAAGGACAGAAGATCCCATCCAAAGAAGAACTGGCCGATAAGAGATATTGCAAATGGCATCATTCTACTAGCCATAACACGGCAAATTGCATTGTTTTCAGGAAAATAATCCAAGAAGCTATTCGGTAAGGCAAGATTAAATTTGTCAAGGAAAAAGGGAAAGCACCAATAGAGGTTGATACAGATCCTTTTCCTAAGATAACCGGAATGGTGAACGTTCACACCCCAATAAACCATGAAGCAGATAGATTCTGCATTCACTATCATCAAGAGTTAGCATCATCCGGAGAATCAATTTATAAGAGGATCTAGAGAACGGTATCGGTATGGTTCATTCATTTGAAGAACCACCAGACCACAAGTAAGGCATGGGAATCAACCCTTTAGTTATCCAGTTAGAAGGTTAAGGGGAAAGTATAGAGATGAGTCTTTTATCTGAAGGGGAAGTAGGCCACAAATAAAGTCTGAGATATCAACCTAGAGGGGTTCTTTTCAAGGACACAAAGAAGAAGCACTATGTCATCGGGTGAAATCGGAGATAGTAGTCCTGAATTTATGACTTCAAGAATCTAGAGAAAAAAAGCAACTGAAATAGAAGAAGCCAGAAGTTAGGTTGCTAGATAACCAATCATAAAGGCTTGGAAAAAAGATGCAATCGGAGCAACCAGTTCGAGAACACGAGATTGATCAAGATAGCTATCTAGATGGTGAAAGCAATAAAAACATAGGTAAGTCAGCTAAGCCGAAAAGCTTATGGCAACGATATAAGGAAGGAGACCCAGAGATTGGCCTCCTTGGAGAACCTAGTGGTAAATTTGACTATGTGGTGTATTATGGAGAGCCAGACTATCTCAAACAACCATCATTGCCCATTGAACCATTTGGTTGGAGTGATTAATTTGATGATCCTCCACTGAATCCCATCTCACAAGAGTTTCAGAGGAAGAAGACCTTCAAAGTTCCGTGTGATCTTCCCGAAGGAAAATGGAAAGAAGCCAAACCACCTGACCAAGTATTTTACCGAACCATGAAGAGACAAGACCCAAGAAGGAAGAGCAAGCAGAGGAACTTTGAGCAGAGTTGGGTGAGAGGAATCATACCAAAATATGAGAGAAGAAACTAGGTTTGGAAACGTAGCAATACCAAAGAAGAAAATAATAAAATGAAGGAGAGGATCATTCCAGATCAACGAGTGGGATATCCTAACTTGGAGTTATCAAAGGGGAAGACAATTAAGGATGAACTACAAACTATCGACTTCGGTCAATTTATAATAGCACTGGCTCCAAGACATAAGAATAGCTTCATGCGAGGTTAGACGAAACCAGAAGATGATAAAGGTTGCCAAAAAGGAAAATCCAGAATGTCGAAGGAGCATGACAGATCAATAAGGATCGGCATGGTAGATGCAAGATTCCCACGAGAATTCGGATCTCATTGACAGTAGAAGAAGATTCGAGGCATGTTTCAGAAAAGGAAGTGGCTATGGAAGAATTTCATTTTCCTAAAAACAAAGTGATAGAATTCGAGAGAGTCCCAATTGAGAAAATGAAGCACCTAAAGTCCCTACTCATATCTAGCAAAGTAGATAGACGATCAATTGGAAAAATATTTGTAGATGCTGGAGCCACATTAAACTTGATGCCACATAAATACTTCAAGAAGTTGGGCAAAAGAGACAAAGAGATAACACCATCAAATGTATAATTGTCAGATTTTCTTGGGGGGTTACTGATGTCAATGGAGCCATGGTTGTGGACTTAACTATCGGGTCCAAAACATCAAAGATTACTTTCTACGTCATTGAGTTGGATGGTTCTTACAACTTACTGTTGGGAAGAGATTGAATACATTCTAATCAATACATGCTGTCTACCCTCCATCAGATACTAGCATTTTGGAATGGAGAAAAAGTGGAGTATGTTAAAGCAGATAGCAAAGAAACCCCAATAAGTTAGACAGAAATCCATGAAGGAGATAAAGATTTGACATACGGAAATCAAATCGTAGAAATTCCTAAGATTGACTTACGGTATTATGCTTTCTACCGCTTCAAAAAGGGGAAGAATGAATGGATTCCCAGTGACAGTCTGAAATTCGACCCATTTGTCAGAATTTCTAAATGAATGGAAATGCTTCATTAATACACTCTAGTCGACGCTCACTCAGGATTAGCTACCCTGAGATGACCTACCGAAGGGGAAAGGCTATCTGGGAATTTTTCCCAATCAGCCGCCCGTTGGTCTGAGACTGAGACAGGGTCGGTATTTAATGAAATTGACCACAAAATGAAATCCGGCATTGGACAATCGAAATAGTAAGACAAACACAATGAAGAAATGAAATAGATTTCAGAAATGTCGACTGAAGGTCAGACAGCCGGTGCACATCGAGAAGCAAGACGTGAATGGAAAGTTACCAAAATGCCCCCGGTAAATGCTCAGTCCTTAGAATGAGACTAATTAGGATTTTTGAGAGTGGATTCAATAGACCGACACCAAATCCAGTCCACAATCCGTTCGCGCTCGGGACCCGATCGGTGCATTTGGCACGCAAATCGAGGCAAGTCAAATCAGATGTCACATCAATCAATCAAGTGTCATGTCAATCAATCGCATCGATCATGGCACAATTCCCCATGAAATCAAATCAAGTCAATCAAAGTCACTATTTCACCAACTCCACTATAATCTCTATTTTGGATTTTTGTGTCTTATAATCTTTCTTTCTCTCTCTCTCTCTCTCTCCTTGCTCATTCGGCCGAACATCCTCCATCATCACCCTCTCTCCTTCGTTGCTTCTTCTTCTTCGTTCTCCTTCGGCCGTCGCGAAGAACCGCCGTCCCCGTCGCCCGTCGTCGCCGTCGTTCGGCCACCACCGGCGCCACCAACCCTCCTCTCCTCTCGGTAAGTCATCCAAGCCTCATTCTCTTTATTTTCGTGACTTGAGACCCCAAGAAACCAGCCCCGATCGGACCCTAAACCCTCTTCTCTCTCTCGGTTTCACTTCCGCCGTCCGCCCGAGAAGAACGCCGGCCATCCACCCTTCCTCCGCCGCTGCACCGCCTCCACCAGCCACGTACCCACCTTGGTAAGCCTCTTGACTCCCTTCCCCTTCGTTTTCATGGCCGTGTAAGCCCGTCCCACGACCGACCCGACCCGGTTTCTCCTTGTAGGCCGCGAACCCCATTCGGCCGCCGGAGCTTGAGCCGCCTCCACCGTCCGTCCCGGCCCTCAATAGGTAAGCTCCATCCTCTAATCCTAGTTTAGGCTAGTATGTATATGTGTGGATGGTTGTGTTAGTGGCTAATCAAGGTGGTTATGACATAATATATGCCATTAGGCTTAATTGTGCATTAGGTTAAATATGAATTTGTGGATGGGCCTAAGGTGTGGGCTGTGGTTGATGGAATTGGGCCGAAAATCGTCTCAAGTGGGCCGAAATTGATGGGCTAGGCGTGAGGTGTTGTGGGCCTAAGCAAACTAATGGGCTTGGGGTTCTAATTTTACACTAATTGGGCCAATTTGGAATTCTCGAACCCAAAATTGGATAATGGGCCTTATATGGACGAAAATTATAATTGAATGGACCTAAATTATAAATTGGTTTATTAAGAGATAAGGCCCAATAGTGTGCATGGGCCTAGGATGACTAATTGGGCCTAATTGACCAACTTTTGAAAATGGGCTTGGGCCCTACACGAAAATTTAATAATAATGGGCCTGAATCATATAATTGATTTTAAAATTAATTCATGGGCCTATATTTGGTTAATGGGCCTTAGATACTAATTGGACCCAACTTAGTTTAATAAGCCCAACTTGGTCTAATGGGCCTAGCCCCCTTCACTTAACCTTGAATCCTATTGGGCCCAACTTAATTAATGGGCTTAGAACACTATGATGGGCCGACTTACCCTAGTGGACCTAACTATTATTGTGGGCCTTGGGCCTTAGAACGGGCTTTAGGCCCATTCGAGTCGAAATCCACTAATTGGGCCTTAACCCAAGCCAAGCCTAAATTAATTACACTTGAGGGGTTATTAAGATACTAAATCATTAATCGTGGGTTACCGACTCCCAGGGAATTAACATGGGTGATTGGACTTAGGCCGAGTTACCTAGTCCGCTAAGATGGGACTCAAATTTATATGGGTTTAACCAGAGAGATAGTATGAGATATTCTATTGAGCCTGTTTGGCCGAGAAACTGTGTGGGGCATTTGATTTTCTCATGGTTTGGCTTGACGAGCACGTGATTACTTTGATGACTTCTTGAGGTGCTCCGTACTTGTGCTTACATACCATTGCATGCATGCTCTGTGTCTGATTTGCTGGTTGCAATCGTGTGGGCCCCGCATACATTGAGAGCATGGCATGTGTCACCAGAGATGTGACAAGAGAAGGTGCCCCAGAGGCGTCGTTACGCGGGGAAATGGAGGGAAAAGGGAGAAACCAACATAAGGCGTCAGATACGCAGTTGTGGAATCTGCCGAGTGGCACTGTTGGATGAGCCCTGATGGGAATTGGAGTGATAGACGGGCATGATCCATTGGGATCCGATATGGCCGGCTGAGGCCTGCTTCATTTGCATATGGCATTGTGGTTGACTGCTTATTATTGCCCGTCTGTGTATTTTGAACTATGTTGATATGCCTTGCCTGTCTACCATTGCGTCGAGGGTCTGGTACCGAGGGGACTGAGAGTGTCTGAACCCTGGACCGCGAACCTAGTCCACTGGATAGGACCGACCCCACTAGTATACGCTATCCTACGTTAGGATTAGTGGTGAGCTTATTGAGTTTCGACTCACGGGCGGTGGTTGCCCTTCATTCTACAGATCCAGGTCACCCGTGATGGCTGCGCCACCGATGCTTTTTGGACTGCCAGTGCAGATGGATACCCAGATCACCCTCCATTTTGACATGCACGCCACGCTGTGGCATAGGCATGTGACGACTGTACTAGTAGATCAGGGTGGACCCTACCTTGTACCCCATAGATTTGAGGCATGGTATAGAGAGGGCCTGTATGGCTTCGAGGGACCTCAGAGAGACTCCCCTATCCCTATGGAGGACGACCCGATCCTATTGCAGCCAGCCGAGTATGGTGGCGAGGTGATCGACCCCGACCCACTGCAGGAGTTGCCGTCCCCAGGACACTCTGAGATTGATGGCCATGATGAGGGCGACGCCATGGACACTGATGAGGAGGATCCAGAGGAGGATCCCGAGGAGGACCCAGAGGAGGATCCCGAGGAGGAGCCTGAGGAGGGCTGAGTTCCACTGCTGCTGGTCTAGTATCTTTTGGAGTTTGAGTGAGCGTAGATGTCTGGACCATAGTTGAGATTTTCTTTTGGGGTCTGTACTTAACGCTCTACGTATATATATATGATGTTGTATTCCCTTTTGTAAAAGTGTTCTTGTCTTTCCGTTCTACCCCACCATCTTGTGTATGTATGCATGTATAGAAGGCACGCTTCCGCAGGTTTCAGACTGTTGCCGTTTTGCGCTAGCGTAGCTTGGCCGCGATGTGCATCCTGGGCCGTCGCTACTCGTAGGCCAGGCGTACGCATGGTTCGTTACGATATGAGCAGGGATGTCGCGAGCTCGATTGGGGTTCGGGGCGTGACATCACCGTTCGAGTGGTATCAGAGCAAGGTCAGCTCGATACGAGACCGTTCGAGGATTTGGAGTGATAAGGCTGATGAATTTTGGGGTAGTCAGATAGAAAGACCCTAGACCTAGGAATTAGGAAGGGTAAAATGCATGAATTGATTGGCGCATGTGCTTGCAGAGTTAGAGGATTAGTCCAGCATGACTATAGATTATCATGTCTGGAACTAACTTGCAGATGCGTCAGGACCTGAGGTAAGGTTCTAAAGCATAGCCCGTGAGTTGGGTGCTTGAATGCTGATTGCTGATTGACTAGTTGCTAGTTGCTGTTGCATGTGTTTGTATGCCTAGTCGGCTGTCGTGCACTGCCTGACCATCATGCATTGCACGATTTTTGCATTAAAGGAAAATGGTTTGAAATGAAGTTGATTTAAAATAAAGATTCGAGGTTTGAAAAGCGCATGTATCATATTTTATTGGGTTGGGTAACCGTCAGCCTGGTATGGGACAGGTCTGACGGGACGTCTAAAAACTGCAATGAAGCGTGGTATGGGACACGTGGAGTGGGATTCTCTCTGGCCGTGGGTAACTTAGGACAACTGTTCGCACCAAGAAATGAGGAGGGCGGGGAGTGGTCGCCGGGGCAGAGACCCGATCAAGGAGCGGCTCCCGACAGGCTTCTAGTTGAGGTGGCGAACAGAGTGGCCTAAGTTGTGCATTGTCAGGGTGAGTCTAGGTGTCTTCCGAGTCCAATTGCATTTAAAAGCTGCAGCGAACTTTACATGCATAATCATGTCAGTGGACGCGACAGTAGGCGAAAGCTTGATGTTAGTTTTAGAATTTCGAATTCCTGAATGGGAATTTCGTTGGTATAGGTGTGAGTGAAAACTAGAAGGATGAGCAATAGGGGCGGAAGACCCAGTGCTGGTGCATCGAGTTCAAGGGCTCCTGCGCCTGAAGGAGACCCAAGGATAGAGGAAATGATGAGGGTGCTGACTGAGATTAGCAATCTGAT
>JAGVVM010018093.1:0-11469 GCA_019149425.1 Psidium friedrichsthalianum
GTAGCTTTTAAAAGATGCCTTCCTCATTTCCTTCGTCTAAGTAACGAAAGTTGGTTGGAAATTTCGAGGATTCCTTTTCAGAATTGAGATGGCTAGTGTGGGGAGAAGTGTCCCGGTTCTTTCACGGCGACCATGTTCATTTGGAGAAAATTACTACTACTTGATTTATCGGGTGGTTTTATCAGTGAAAATGGCGAGGATGGAATTCAATCAAGGTAAAGATAAGAAATGCTCTATCTCTTTGTTACATTCGTTGATAAGTCATTCTATTTCCAATAGCTAATATACGGACACGTTTCTTTCTTGTAGATGGAGGAGTTGAAAGTTCTCAATCTCTCGGGGTGCTCACATCTAACGATCACCCCTAATCTCTCCGCACTACAAAGTTAGAGAGGCTAATCCTGGAAAGTTGTGTGCAGTTGAGGAAATCGGCTCTTCCATTGGAGTTGTCAAGTGCCTCGTTTCCCTGAACTTGAGGGATTGTCGGAAGCTCAAGAAGTTAACCGACCACAACTGGGTGAACTGAAAAATTTGGAGGAACTTTTCTTTAGCAGGACTGGCATAAAAAAATTCCCTGATTGTATGGGATCTCTGAAAAAGCTAAAGATGCTTAGCGCCGTGGATTGTCGTCTACTGACTCGAGTTCCCGACTCAGTTGGTGGTCTAGTGAATTTGCGACCCTCAACTTGGGAGGTTGCTTCAAATCAGATAAACTTCCAGAAAGCATCGGATCCCTTGTGAAATTGCAGCGCTTGTTGTTAAACGGTACACCGAGGCTTCCAAATGGTAATGGTCATGCCCCATTAGCGAATCGCATCCCCAATTCAATTGGTCGGTTAGAATTGTTGACCGAATTGGACCTTGTCATGCACAGGCTTTCGAATTACCTGAATCCTTGGGGATTTGAAAAACTTGCAAATTTGACAGTCCAAGAGTGTGTGAATTTGACAACTTTACCTAGTACCATTTGCAAGTTGGGCAAACTTGAAGAATACATGCCTCAGGCTGCAAGAGGACTGGGAGGGGAAATTCATATAGATGGGATGTCTTCGCTAAGGATCCTTCAATTAAGTGAGACGCACGTTTATGGCTTCCCTCAAGCATGGATAAGCTTTCTTGTCCTGAAAAACTTGATTTAAGTTACGCAGGAAGCTTGAATCATTGCCACAAAGCATCGGTAAGCTGCCTTCTCTGCAACACCTTGATTTAGGTTTTTGTGAGAAGCTTCCCTCGCTGCTGGAGCTTCCTGCCAGTCTAACGGTTTTGGAAGTCACCTGTCGGCATTGCACGTTGCCTCGACTTTCTCACCTCACGCATCTAAAAAAACTCATCGTTACGGGTTGCCAATCGCTGAATCCGTGCCAGAGCTTCCCTCAGGATTGTCGAAGCTTCGCGTCAACAGCTGTGGTAAGTTGGAAGAGTTGCCAAGTTTGTCAAGTTTGGGATCCTTGTCAGAATTAAATCTCGTTCGGTGTCGTGAGTTGACAAAAATCAAGGGCCTGGAAGCATTAAAATCCTTGGAAGAACTACATGTATCTGAATGCCCGAAGTTGTCCAACCTTGACGGCCTCGAAGATCTAGAGTCTTTGAGACGCGTGACGATTGATTTCAGCGTGTCCGATGTAAATCCGCCGTGGAATGATGATCTAAGCCTTGTCAGATTGAAAAACTTGGAAGAGCTGAGAATATGCGGCTGGCAGTCCCTTAGAAGACTGGACCTTTCGCAATCAACAACACATCTGAAGCGCTTGAGGACTACTGGATGTAGCAATCTAGTGGAAATCAAAGGCTTATTGAGTTTGAGAAACTTGGAAAGTTGGGGTCACCACGGTTGCACATCCCTTGACATACCAGGCCGCTCGTACTTTCCTAATATAAAAGAATCCCGCTGGGAAAGATGGTGGTCATAGTCAGGGATTCAACTGCAGGGCCTCAGCAATCGTCCACCCTGTCGAACTTTGAAGACTTAATGGAATGGATGCGGGTCTCGTTTCCTTTGAAAGGTAAATAAATCACGTCACATTGTTCATTGTCAAGATGTATTGCCAATTTCATCAGCATTCCTACTTGATTTCGACCTTTTTTTTTTTTTTTGGATAGGCCGCTGCATGAGAAGTTGAAGGAATGGAGATGCTGGTCGTGGAAGTTGACCCAATGCTTCAGGGGCATATCGTGCTTTGGATCATGGGAGCAGTAGATGGTAAATTTACAAGGCAAATTCGTTTTAATAAATCAGTAAATTTACCGATATTTTCCAACTTTAATCAAGTGTGGTTAGTACAATATAAGCCTTAGAATGATTTTACCAACATCCGATAAATTAGTTAGTGACCAAACTTTTCTCAAATTTTTTTAGGTGCAGCTCTATAATATATGTACAGAGATGTTCATGAAATTAGTAGGTTACAAACTTCTTCTTTACAAATTTTTTTTTTCGTCAACTGAAAATTTTTTCCATAGCAGATGTATGACAATTTGATATTTAATCAATGAGTAAAAAGATGGATTATAGTTAGAAAAGGCACAAATGATGGACTGAGACCTTGGTTTACAAACCCAAACATATGAAGAAAAGAGAAATTAATTTTTCCTTTACATTGAAACTTTTTAATGAACCGAGCTTCTAGTTCTTTTCTTTAATTCGTATATTTCATTGTGGTTTTCTAATGAAAAATGGGAGGGAAGGTCGATGAATTTTTGCTTTTGTCTCCTTTCCCCTACATAAAATAATTAAGTCAGATTTAGTCAGTTCAATGATAGCAAAGTGGGGGGGCTTTTTCCAATTTAGGTTTAACAAAAATATTTACCAAATTAGGATAAAAAAATTATTAACAAGAATAGGCCCGTGTGGCATTTTCACTGCCGCACGGGCCCGTGAGGCAGCCAGGTCCCATGCGTTTGGGACCACATTTGCAAGGTCCTTTAGACCTCAAGGAGTTTAGGCAAAAGCAAGTGTGTTTGGGAAGTAATATGAGAAACCCATTTAGAGAATGCTAGCATTTCAAGTATCTTTAAACGCCTCCAGCTCAAGGTAGCCTCTGACCAGCTTGGCATTCTCGCTTTCTCGGCATGCCACTAGGCTTGGGGTTAATGAAATTTTCAATTTCCACATCTCATCCTCGCTCATCATCATAATTCCCAACTTACCCCTTTAAGAAAAAAACCCCTCATTTCTTTGGATTCTCTTTTTCGTGCCTCCTTCCGCCCAACGCTCGCTCTCACTCATCTCCTCCAAGTTCATCGTTCACTTCCGTCGTATTGAGTTGGGTAGTGAGTTCTTCCAGAGCCATCCTTTTTTTCCCTTCAACTTAGTTCTCTTTATCTAGTATATTGTTTGTTTTCTGATTCTGTTGCTTGTTTTCAATGTTTTGTTTATGTTTGTTTGGCTGTTGGGACGGTGCCTCATTCTGTCTGTTGATAGTTTCTTAGATGTGGATTATGCGTACCTCTTTTGTTAGCTCTCCACTTGCATATACCATATATGGTAGTAGCTACATACAAGAAGATGCCAAAAATTGTATTAGGCTGATGATGACTTTTGTTTGTTTTGATAAAACTGAAATCATGGAGAAAATTACCAGAAATATTGGACATCCTAGATGGTACTAATCTTACTTCAAACTTGAACTTTTATCTGCATGTGCAAGCCGAATAAACATATCTTCCCTGCTGTGCAAACACCAAAAGGACCACAACTTTCAACAGAGATTGGTTAGTGCCTCCCAATTTGTTAACCACTTGTCAGTTCCATCATCCCAATCAACTAGCTTTAAAGATCTGTCCAATGAGATGAATAGTCACTAGTTACAGCTTCAATGCTTGTGGATAGATACCTTGTGTTTGTTGATCTCACTGTGTTAGCATTTGCCATGGCAGGTTTCGTCCGCTAGATACGTCTTTGGTGCTTCTGATTTCATATCAGAGTTCTTTGGGCATTGAAGAAAGTCGAAGCAAAAGAGCCCAATTTTCATTCTCTCTTTAGACATTGTACTTTTTGATTTCATAAAGGTTTGAAGTTCTTTCTTTTATTGTTAATGGAGTTGGTACTGTCTCTTATTCTGCATGTTTGAGTTTGCTGAAAGTGATTTGAATTCGCTGCTGTTGTTTTCTGGTCTTATTAAAGATCAAGGCCTTGGCTTTTTCCTTCTATGTTCAGGAATATCGTTCGGCAGTTACTAACATTTGAGATCAAAACATAGTGAATATGTCCAACCAATTCTCTAAGAATGACATGGACTGCTTCTTGCAGCCGAAGGAAAGTGACAAGTCTTGTTGCGAGGGGCTAGTCTTGTTCAAGGTACAAAGAAGGCAAAGAAGTGAAACCCGTTATGAAGAACACTGACGAGTACACAAATTTTGGCGGTCCTTGTGTCTTTAGTAACTATGTTAGATTAATTTTGCCTACTTGTTTCTGTTTGTTCTGGAACTTACCATTTCACGTGGTAGAAAGACGAAGTCTGATGATTTTCAAAGTTCTATTTAGATCCTTGTCTTTCTAATTATTACCGTGGATTTCATTCTTTTAGCATTGCACTTATTTCGAATACTCGGGTCTGGTTGCTTTTTCCCTGATTCATCCTTACTCATTTTGTTAGTTTCATCTATGCGCTTCTTCCATTTGTATGTTTGAAGTTTTTCTCTGAAAAAGAAAAGAGAGAATGGCAGCATTGGAAGCTGGTAACGCCCATACATGGTAGATGCCGCAGGGATCTTAATTCCCAACCATTGATTACTGGTGTTCAGTTGCGATTTTATGTAACCTACTCGCGAAGCTTCCGGTAGAATTACATGTACAATCTTTATTCATGCTTGTACCGATCGACTCTACTTGAACTTTTGGTTATTATATACTTATTATAAGGGCTTAGTGTATCATCACTTAATTAAAATTTCCATACAGGCTATTGAGAAGTATTTAACCGTGCCCACTCATCGCGTCATTTAGAAATTGAGTGAGTCTTTAGCGTTTTAAAATGAATCGGAAGATTCTAACTAATTTTTTAATAGTTTGACCAAAAAAATAAAAACCAATTTGTGAATATGTGTCTTTTGCATTACTCTCAACATTAAAATATACGAGTTACCATCATTGTTTTTTATTTCAATTTTAAACAAGTAAAATTAAAAAAAAAAACTTAAATTAATTATTTTTCATATATATGTTTACCAAACAGCATTTCCTCAAAGTTGCTTTCAAGGCAACTTTTAATTACAGTTTACCGAACAGTCTTTGCATTTCAGCAAACCTTTTTAGGCCAAAGGCCTTTGCCTTTTCTCAAAGGCTTTTTTCAAAAGCTGAACCAAACGAACCCGAAAGTCTACTTTGATATGAATTTTTGTTTAAAAATTTGTTCATGTCTCTCTTACATTATTCTCAATGCAAACATATAAACGTGGCATTCATTTGTTTTCTTTCTCTAATTTTAAACAATTTAAAATAAAAAAAAATACATGGTCATATGAAATGACTTTCCCAAATATATATTTACCAACAGCATTTTCCCAAACATCCTTCCGAAAGCACTTTTTAATTACAGTTTACCAAACAGCTTTTGCATTTCACCAAATACCTTCAGACCAAAGGTATTTGCATTTTCTCAAAGGCTTTTGGGAAAGCCTTTCCAAACGCACCCTATCACAAGCTAATTTGAGTTATAATCGTCTCGAAGTAATACTTTTGAAGAATGATTCGCTTCCTCCCTTGAAATCTATTTGGTTCATGTTTACTCCCTAATGCAAATTCTTCCATTCCATATTATCCATGAGGATGCTCAACTGGAATAAGATTGTTTCTAATGTTTGGATGTTCTTGATTCACCGCTATATTTCTTCACAGATCCCTGGCCATTTTGATTGCTTGATCAGATTTACGTGTCGAATTTGACCAAGAGCTCAAAACGATCAAGTTCATCCTATCTGGAAAATTATCTTGTAATTTTATGTTATATTCATTTAAGCATTAGAATTTTTACGCCATGCAAGGTTTTGATGCTTGGTTCTGGGCCTTTGAAATAGCAATATGTACTATATCATGCTAACTAGGATAAAAGAGTACATGTAAACTAAAGAGAACCACGTGTGCAGGTGGTTTCTGATGTGAGAATATGAATGAAGTGATTGCGCAAAATGGGGCTATTTGTTTTGTCACCGGAATGAAGGCAGATCCAGACGTTGTTCTTGCTTTGTGAGAGTTTTGTGTCGAGCCTACCATGAAAGATGAAGATTCCTCACTGGCACCTTTGCGGCATGGATTCAGTGCTAATCAATCTAAGGGGCAGGAAGTTGATTTCATGATGTAGCCCTGAGCTGCAGGAGTCGTTAATAGTTGTTAATGCTTTCTTAGTGATTGTTTTTCAGTTGTTGAAGTAGCTATTTGAATTGATGGAGTTCATGAAGGTCCCAATTTGTAACTATTGTTCTTAGTGATTGTACTTGATAGTTCAGGCAGCTTGAGACTATGGAATGTATTCATCGAACACCTGATTTGTTGAGAATTGACACTTGATAGCAATGTCCTTGTGAACTTGAAAAATATGTCAACCATCATTATGTGATTCCCAACACCGAAGATTGAATGTCCTAACATTAGAAACGGAGGGGCGCATATGATTTGGCATAATCTAAGTTGGTAAATATTCAACAATTTGTATTTGAAATTCTTTTGTTCTAGAGAACTTATTTTGATAGCTAGGACAGTTTGCTGACTTGATGCCAAAAAGCTGTTTGTCCATGATTCATTTGTCATTGTTGGTCACCGTTACAGTAAAGTCAAAATTGTTCACTGGGATCATGAGATTGTTCGCATTAGTAAATTAAGTAGCCAAGTACAGAGTAACATGTTCGATTCGCATCATATGACGTTCTAATCTGGTAGGCAGTTCTTGGGTATTGAACTCCATGGCCATTTCAGGTTCTTGTTTCTCGTTTAAAATTGAACTCCATAGTCAGCGTTCTACTCTTCCAATTCTTCAGGAAAGGAAAACAGAGGCGCTTAACATCTTACTTTTTCTTTTCCCCATTTGTTGCAACAGAACAGAACAGACAGACAAAAATCTGGAAGGAAAACAATCAAAGAAGAAAGCGATGATCACGAAGTGAGCAAAGGGATCCGAGTTGATATATCCGTCAAACGTGGACAGAGATTCAGGGCTTGTGGAGGTACCTCCCCACAAGCAAAGTGGCTTCCATGACAACAGAGGGACGTCCCGACATCCTCGACTTGGCAACTGCTTCCTTTAAACGTTTTCCCACCTGAGTTCTTGAAGTTGGCCATGCAGCTCAGTAAGTTTTGGCTTCACTCCTGGCTCAAATAGTCATTTGCACAACCCCCCGCCAGTTCTCAATGTCAGAACTCGATATGCCTATGCGGGCGGTACACATAAAAATTATCAGATTAATCGATCACACAATATGATTTCTTCCTCATCGCCATCGCTTAGAACAGTTGACAAGCCAAAATATTTGTGGAAGTTATTGTCCTGGGACAGGACCGGCCCCATAGAAAGAGACATTCTAGACGCACGTTTCTGTTGTAAAACAAATGTTACAGTATTTGCTCCCCCAGTCTCCTTCCCCAAACTTCAGAACAGTAATGAAAGTTAGCTTATGAATGAAGGAGATGGTTTAGTGAAATCGAGGCTTTGCAGGCACATTAATTTTGCTCACAGATGTTTTCACCGCACTTGGGACTTGATGTGTCTTCTCTTTTTTGACCCATGAGTCCCTTCAAACGCCACTTTCACCGCACAGTAACTAAAGTTGGCTTATAAATGAAGAGATGGTTTGTCTATTTTTACTCGGATGTTTCACCACACTTATGTCTTTGGTGTCTCTTCTTCCTTTAAATCTAGTAATATACTTTTACAAGTATTTGAATCCATGCATGTATAGACGTGTGAAGTTATTGTTCACCATTTGAAAAATGCTTCCACATTCATCCTCATAAAATGTCCATGTAACGCGCGGGCCAGCTACAAGATATCAATCGATTCGACGGAAAAAGGAGCTGAAAAAACCGATGTCGCAACTCACTGTTTTTAGCTTGAACGCAGGCGTCGCGCGCTTCATGCAGCAAGCGTCGAGGCCGTCGCAGGGTTTCTCCCTGGGACATCCACTGTACAGAAGCCCGCAATACTTGCCATATCTCAGAAATGGAGCATTGTGTCATTTTCAATAGCAATGTCCTTTTATGTTCAAAGACTAATCAATCAACTACGAAAAAGAGTCTGCAAATTAGTCGACAATCCTTCATCACATTATGCAATTTTTTTTTTTTTTTTGGTGCAGAGAAGTGCGAGCATCACTAGATACAATAGCAAACTCGATTCGCATTTTTTGCTGCAGTCTTTACTCTGCGAAATTTTCCATTCACGTAAGAACCAATGTGGGTTTTCTTCTCTTTTTTTCCTTTTTGATAGCTTCAAATCAGGGTGAAAGAAAGATTCGAACTTACGACGGAAACATCAGCGTCTGAGGCCTGAACACCGAAATTTAGGGCGTGGACGGGGATGCCAGAAAACAGAGGACAAACAGGGGAACAAGAGTTATGACAGAAGCTAACTTCGATGGCTGTGGGCTAACCATAGTCGTGGCCGGCCTGAGAGAGAAGCACTGAGACTGCGGACTTCGTCTTTGCTTCAGGGCACTGATTCACTGAGAAGAGAGAGAGAGAGAGAGTAGAGTGAAGAAAGAGGGAGCTGGTGCTTTGAAAAATGCTTCCACCTTTAAGCCACCGAGTATATGTTGACTTTTTTGTGTGAGGCTGGATTGGTCTGACTGTAAATTTTCCAATTGCAATCCTAGTGCTGCATTAAATCGAGTGTATAGTCGTAACGCTTCCGAGCAAATTGATTTTTTCATGAGAAATGTACATTTTCCCCCACTCTTCACCTGATATTTTTTCTGTGCTGACTGTTTGGGGCAGTGTTCGCTACTCTCCGGCATGTTAAGAGTCAGTGAGATGGATTTACGTCTGTGAGCACAACAGCTCATACTGAACATGGAAAATCTTTCACTCGCCACTTCCATGGTGCTATTTGTTTTAGAGGAGACTTAATGGTCTCTCTCTTTGCAGTTGTAACTATAGATAAGTTGGTGTTAACCGGTCGACTTGATGTCAAGCCGGCTGGAATTTTCGGTGTTTGGTTCTTTGAGGAACTGCTAGTGCTTTTTAGCCTTCCTCAATCTTCTTGTTTGTCTTGAATTTCCAAGGTGAAGGTGGTTTGAACTCCTGAACTCTGATTTGTACGGTAGAACTGTATTGTTCTCTTAACTTTGCGGTTGGCCTTCGATTAGCCAAGTTTGGTTAGCCCACGCTAGATTTTCACTTTTCAATTGGTTTGCTTTGGCGATTTCTCTGTGAGCTGGGTCATGCTTTGTCCTAAACTTCTCGGAACAGATTGAAGCCATTCTGGACGAGGTAGCGGCCCGACTAAGCAAGTAGGGGCGAACGCTCAACCAAACTAGCTTGTGGGCTTGGTGACCTCTGTTATTTTCCCATCTGACGAGAATTGCACTTAAGTTGCGAGCTCTTATGGTACATGCCCCTTCCTCGTGTGGATGATTCCTTGGTAAAAATTGTCACAGAAGTTTCTCCCCAGCCCGTGTGCTTGGCATTTTTCGTTGCAGAGAGTTTTCCATGCTCTATACATCTAAAGGGCTAATCCAGTTTTATATCTTGCGAGCGTAATATAGTTCCAGATCCAGCTCGTGCTCGGTATTAGGGCCAAGCATTGCAATGTGCATGGATACTCGCAACATTAAGTATGATATGCTACAGATAGATAAATATACACTCCTATTACATATGATCGGAGATATTGGTGTGACTGAGGGGGTTAAATATCAAGAAGTGAGTTATTTATCATTCAAGCATTCCTTCTTACGCCCAACATCCAATCTCTTGTCCTATGGAAAGGAAAAAAATTTCACTTCTTTCTTTTAGGGAAGGGAGATAGAGAGTAGTTTCCTTAGTTTGCGACACACATTTGACAGAACTTTGAATTCACAACGCAGCATGTGATAGTTTTTAAGAATTTGGCTCCACTGAAAATAGGAAAATGTATGGACTCGTGCCAGATTGCTTGTATGGACTCCCTGAAAGAATTGTTTGCAAGATGATGTGCCTCAGGTATCTTCCAAATTGTACAATCAGCATTCCTCGTTTTCTGATCAGCATCAGGTCTCACTTGGTTTTCAATAAAATGCAGCATCATATAAATGTCTTCTGAACTAGGGTGTGTTTTGTCATGTGCTACGAATCTATGTACTGTTTACCACTATTTCCACAAACTAACCCGGAGACTTCTTGAAACCACTTTGCTCCATCGCTGCCCTCATTACTTTGGGCTTCATCCCAGCGCCTAACAACCACATAAATGTTCGACAACCCAATATATCGAACCATCGTGATCCGGATCTAATTCTATAAGTCTCCTTCCAATAATCTCTGCAATATCTAATAATCCTGTGGTTAACACAACCATTAAGCAGAGCACCCAACATCAAAGCGGTTTGCTCCGTTGGGATTGACCCACGAACTGGTAAGCCTCTTCCAGGCCCCTGCCCGAGCCAGCACATCCAACCATGCAAGCATAGTGTTCTGCTTAGGATCCATTCCACAATTTATCTAAACACTCGAAGAAATAACCAAGCCTCGTGAACTAATCCTCCATGTGCACAAGCACTCAACAAGCACAAGTATGTGATCTCATCGGGCTTGATCCTGGATCTTTACAGTTCATCGAATCATTCTGAGGGCATCTTCGGCAAATCCATGCGTGGCAAGGCCTCCAATGACAGCATTCCAGATCAGCACATCGGGTCTTATCAACAAGCACCGCGTCAATACCGCTAAAGCGCCTCTATTGCCCCGCATTTGGCATACATGTCTAAGAGGGACGTTTGTAGCATCAGAGTCATCGGCAGCTTATTCTCCCTTAGTATCGATGCATGATCTTTCTTTTCTCAAGTGCACCTAAGTGGACACAAGCGCACAATACACTAACCTAGTCTCCTCATTGGCCTCTGGTCCAATGTACGCATTCTGTCCAACAGTGCCATTGCTTCCCTATGATCCCCGCTCTTGACATATCCGTCAATGAACGAGCTCCATGGCACGACGTCGTGCTCTGGGCATTGAGTCACCAATGCCACAAGCCGAATCGATGTCACCCAAGCACTTAGCATATCCCTCCAACATGGAATTCAACGAAACGGAATTTCCGTTAGTCATTCATCAAACATCTTGCGCGCCTCTATTCGATTCTTGCTCCGAGCGGGTCTACTCTCGGTAAATTGTGTGCTGTGTTTGGTGATCTCGGTTACGCGTACGGGGGGGTCGTCGTCTTTGAATGGCTTCAGCTTCTTTTTTGTGGGGGTCAGGGGAATGAAAAAGTCTTTGTGTTTATCCTTTGCCGGCTTATAATATATTGTATTTTTTTATTCTTTTTTTTCGAAGTCATCTTCGCC
>JAGVVM010018097.1:0-11510 GCA_019149425.1 Psidium friedrichsthalianum
TGGCTGGGTATACGACGCTTCGTGGAAAGATTCTCGCGATAGCCGCCCAATGACGAGATTGTTGAAGAAGGAGTCGAAATTTGAATGGACTGCAAGGTGCGAGGAAAGCTTTCAGGAGTTGAAGGATCGGTGACTTCCGCGCAGTATTGACCATCCCATCCGGACGTGGAGGATTGAGATTTACAGCGATGCTTCGCTAAGGGGTCTGGGATGTGTTCTAATGCAGCATGGACGAGTAGTGCATATGCGTCTCGACAATTAAGGCCACACGAGGTGAATTACCCGACGCATGACCTGGAGTTAGCTACGATCGTGTTTGCCCTGAAGATTTGGAGGCATTATCTGGTGGGAGAAAGTTTCAGATCTACACGGATCACCAGAGCCTGAAGTATCTGTTCTCGCAGAAGGAACTAAACCTGAGGCAGCGTCGATGGATGGAACTGCTAAAGGACTACGACTGCGATATCCTGTACATCCAGGGAAGGCGAATAAGGTGGCAGATGCTCTGACCGAAAGTCGAGCGTCGCGCCTATGATGGTCAAGGAATGGACGCTGTTGGAAGAAATTAGAGACTCTGAGTTCAAGATAGAGGTAGGAAGCCTCTCAAGCTTGATGGCCACACTGCAGATTGAACCCGAGATTCAATTGAGGATTAAAGAATTGCAGTCTACGGACCCTGATATCCAGAATGTGACAGTCTGAAAATTCGACCCATCTGTCGGAATTTCTAAATGAATGGAAATGCTCGTTAATACACTCTGGTCGACGCTCACTCAGGATTAGCTACCCTGGGATAACCAACCGAAGGGGAAGGCTATCTGGGAATTTTTTCCCAATCGGCCGCCCGTTGGTCTGAGACTGAGACAGGGTCGGTATTTAATGAAATTGACCACAAAATGAAATCCGACATTGGATAATCGAATTAGTAAGATAAACACATGAAGAAAGGAAATCGGTTTCAGAAATGTCGACTGAAGGTCAGGCAGCCGGTGCACGTCGAGAAGCAAGACGTGAATGGAAAATTTACCGAAATGCCCCCGGTAAATGCTCAGTCCTTAGAATTAGATAATTAGGATTTTTGAGAATAGAATCGATGGACCGACACCAAATCCAGTCCAGAATTCGTTCGCGCTCGGGACCCGATCGGTGCATTTGGCACGCAAATCGAGGCGAGTCAAATCAGTTGTCAAATCAATCAATGTCTTGTCAATCCAATCAATTAAATCGTGGCACAAGTTCCCATGCACATCAATCCATCCATCCATCAACATGTCAAGTACAAGATAAATCCTAGCACTATTTACCCCATTACCTAATCCCACTTACCCATTTGTTTGAATTTTGGCCAATATAATGTTTATAATCTCTCTCTCTCCTCCCCTCCCCCTTCATTCGGCCGAAGTCCTCTCCTCTCCCTCACGCCATCTTCTTCTCCCTTCTCTTCTTCATTCTCCGTCCGCCGAGGCCGCCTCCGTCGCCGTCGTTCCCCATTCGGCCGCCACCGTCAATCTCCTCCACGCCACGGGTGAGCCTCTAACCCTCTTCCCTCTCTTCTTTTTCGTGGCTTGAGAACCACCATGGATGCACGATCGACCTCTTCTCTCTCCCTTTCCCTCTCAGTGAAGCCCGTCGTCCGCCCGAAGCCGTCCGCCCGCCCGTCTCGCTCCTCGTCGTCACCGTCGGCCTTCACCCATCCACGCCGCCGTCTAGGTGAGTCTTTGCGCCTCTCTCTACTGGTTTCGGTGACCTTGAGGTCACTTGAACCCAACCCGACTCACCATCTCTCTCTCTCGGTTTCTCCTCTAGCCGCCGCGAGCTCCACCGGCCATCCGCCCCATTCCCGTCGTCACCGCCATCACCAGCCCATTCTCGGTAAGCTCACTCCCTAATCTTGGCCTAGGTTAGTTGTATATGTGTATGGATTGTGAGGTTAGTAGCTAATCAAGGTGATTAGAGTATAATATGGGCGATTATGCAAATTGGGCTTTAAGCTAACCTTGAGTGTATAATGGGCCGAGCGTTGAGGCCATTTGAGGATCAATTTGGGCCTTGAAATTATATATATGGGCTGTAATTAGTGAAATAGGCGTGTGGGGATTGTGGGCCAAAGCAAGCTAATGGGCCTAGGGACCTAATTTCATGATAATTGGGTCAAATTTGGAACTCTTGGGCCCAAGTTTTAAAATGGGCCATATATGGACGAAAATCACAACTGAGTGGGCCCAAATTATAATTTGGAATGTTAAAATATAAGGCCCATTAATGTACATGGGCTTAGGACATCAATTTGGGCCAAAAATAACCTAATTGGCTTAATAGGTTAGTCTTTGAAAATGGGCTTGGGCCCTGCACGAATTTAATACTTATAATGGGCCTAAATATTATATTAATCTTAGAATTAATTCATGGGCCTAAGATTGGTTAATGGGCCTTGGAACCTAAATGGACCCAACTTAATTTAATAGGCCCAACTTGGTCTAATGGGCCTAACACACTTCATTGGACCTTGAATCTTATTGGACCTAACTTGACTATTGGGCTTAAAACACCGTATTGGGCCGACTTACCCTAGTGGACCTAATTACCTTTGTGGGCCTTCAACTTTAGAACGGGCTGCAGGCCCATTCGAACCTGAATCCACTAAATGGGCCTTAAACCAAGCTAAGCCTAATTCAGCTACACCCGAGGGGTTATTAAAACACCAAATCATTAGTCGTGGGATACTAACTCCCAGGGAACTAACAAGGGTGATTGGGCTTAGGCCGAGTTACCTAGTCCGCCAAGATGGGGTTCAATTTAGATGGGTTTAACCAGAGAGATGGTATGAGATATTGTATTGAGCCTGTCTGGCCGAGGAACTGTGTGTGGGGCATTTGATCTCTTATAGTTTGGCCTGACGAGCACGTGGTTACTTCGATGACTTCTTGATGTGCTCTGTACTTATGCTTGTATACCATTGCATGCATGCTCTATGTCTGAATTGCTGGTTGCAATCATGTGGGCCCCGCATACATTGAGAGCATGGCATGAGTCACCAGAGATGTGACAAGAGAAGGTGCCCCAGAGGCGTTGTTACGCGGGGAAATGGAGGGAAAAGGGAGAAACCAACGTAAGGCGTCAGATACGCAGTTGAGGAAATTTGCCGAGTGGCACTGTTGGGTGAGCCCTGATGGGAATTGGAGTGATAGACGGGCATGATCCATTGGGATCCGTTATGGCCGGTAGAGGCCTGTATCAGCTTGCATATGGCATCATGTTTGACTGTTTCTTGTGCTCGTCGGTATGATATGAACTGTATTGCTATGAATTGCACGTTTGTTTATGCATGTTGGGGTCTGGTACCGAGGGTAACTGAGAGTGTCTGAACCCTGGACCGCGAACCTAGTCCCCTGGATAGGACCGACCCCACCAGTATATGCTATCCTACGCCAGGATTAGTGGTGAGCTTATTGAGTTTCGACTCACGGGCGGTGGTTGCCCTTCTTCTTACAGATCCAGGTCACCCGTGATGGCTGCACCACCGATGCTTTTTGGACTGCCAGTGCAGATGGATACCCAGATCACCCTCCATTTTGATATGCATGCTGTGATGTGGCATAGGCATGTGACTACTGTACTAGTAGATCAGGGTGGACCCTACCTTGTACCCCATAGATACGAGGCCTGGTATAGGGAGGGCCTGTATGGTTTTGAGGGACCCCAGAGAGATTCTCCGATCCCTATGGAGGACGACCCTATCCTGTTGCAGCCAGCCGAGTATGGTGGCGAGGTGATCGACCCCGACCCACTGCAGGAGTTGCCGTCCCCAGGACGTTCTGAGATTGACGGCCACGATGAGGGTGACGCCATGGACACTGATGAGGAGGATCCAGAGGAGGACCCCGAGGAGGAGCCTGAGGAGGACTGAGTCCTACCGTTGCCAGTTTAGATTTTGAGAGCGTAGATACCACGACCTTAGTCGAGGTTTTCTTTTGGGGTCTGTACTTAACGCTCGATTATATATATATGTTGTTGTGTTCCTTTTGTAAAAGTGTTCTTGTCTTTTCATACTACCCTATTAGCTTGTGCATGTATGCATGTGTAGAAGGCACGCTTCCGCAGGTTTCAGGATTTTGCGCTAGACCATAGCGTCGTCTGGCCGCGATGTGCATCCGGGGCCGTCGCTATTCGTAGGCCAGGCGTATGCGAGGTTTGTCAAGATATGAGCAGGGATGTCGCGGGCTCGATTGGGGTTCGGGGCGTGACACAGAAGATCGTGGTAATGGATGCTGAGGAGAGGAAAGAGGAATTCAAAGTAACTGAAGATGGAATATTGAAGTTTAAAGGACGATTGTGTGTGCCTAACGACGAAGAGCTGAAGGAAAGGATCTTGGCTGAGGCTCACAGAAGCAACTATAGTATTCACCCTGGGAGTACGAAGATGTACCAGAATCTGCGTCAGCACTACTGGTGGAATGGGATGAAGGTGTTTGTGGCTAAGCATGTAGCCAAGTGCTTGACGTGCCAACAGGTAAAGGCACAACATTGTAAGCCTGGAGGACTGCTCAACCATTGGAGATTCCAGAATGGAAATGGGAGCACATCACCATGGATTTCGTGACAGGATTGCCAAGGAGTCAGAGAGGAAACGACTCGATTTGGGTAATAGTCGACAGGTTGACCAAATCCGCACATTTTATCGCGGTACGAAAGGATTCTACCCTGGAGAAGTTGGCTGAACTGTACGTGAGGCAGATTGTGAGACTGCATGGGGTGCTAGTAAGTATTGTGTCAGATAGAGATCCTCGCTTCACAGCCACATTCTGGAAGAGTCTGCAGGGTGCTTTGGGAAGAGAGTTGAGATTCAGTACAGCCTACCACCCCCAGACTGATGGTCAGTCGGAAAGGACCATACAGACCTTGGAGGATATGCTGAGGGCATGCGTCATAGACTTCAAGGGTGGCTGGGAGGAGCAGTTACACTTGGTAGAATTCGCCTACAACAACAGTTACCAACAGAGCATTCAGATGGCACCGTTTGAAGCACTGTATGGAAGTGCCTGCAGAACGCCAATCTGTTGGGACGAAGTCG
Organism: Psidium friedrichsthalianum; assembly: GCA_019149425.1. Lineage (NCBI taxonomy): Eukaryota > Viridiplantae > Streptophyta > Magnoliopsida > Myrtales > Myrtaceae > Psidium > Psidium friedrichsthalianum. The sequence goes on from JAGVVM010018097.1 coordinate 5,072, forward strand.
GTGAGAAGAGCATAACAGGCCCAGAATTGGTACAACAATCAGTAGAGGCAGTCAAGGTGATTAGAGACAGACTAAGGACTACCCAGAGTAGGCAGAAGAGTTATGCAGACAAGAGACGTAAGCCATTGGAATTTCAAGTTGGAGATCATGTCTTTCTGAAGGTGTCGCCGATGCGAGGATTATCTCGGTTTGGCAAGAAGGGAAAGCTGAGTCCCAGATTCGTTGGGCCATTCGAGATTTTGGAGAAGATCGGGACACTGGCTTATCGTCTGGCACTACCGCCGAACTTGTCGCAGATTCACAACGTGTTTCATGTGTCGATGCTGAGGAAGTATGAGCCAGATCCTGGCCATATACTCGATCATGAAGTCATTGAAATGGATGACCGCGTCTCGTACGTGGAAAGGCCAGTAAGGATTGAAGATCGTAAGGAACAAGTGCTCAGGAACAAGACAATCCCTTTGGTAAAAGTCATCTGGGAGCACCATGGGACTGAAGGAGCCACTTGGGAAAGTGAAGACGAGATGCAGAGAAAATACCCGCACTTGTTTGAATAGTCCTATGTAATTTCGATTTTAGAGTGAGAACATGTAGATTGTAAATTTCGAGGATGAAATTTTTATAAGGAGGGAAAAATTGTGACAGTCTGAAAATTCGACCCATTTATCGGAATTTCTAAATGAATGGAAATACTTCGTTAATACACTCTGATTGACGCTCACTCAGGGTTAGCTACCCTGAGATGACCAACCGAAGGGGGAAGGCTATATGGGAATTTTTCCCAATCAGCCGCCCGTTGGTCTGAGACTGAGGCAGAGTCGGTATTTAATGAAATTGACCACAAAATGAAATCCGACATTGGACAATCGAATTAGTAAGATAAACACAAAGAAGAAATGAAATTGGTTTCAGAAGCGTCGCCCGAAGGGCCGACAGCCGGTGCACGTCGAGAAGCAAGACGTGAATGAAAAATTACCGAAATGCCCCCGGTAAATGCTCAATCCTTAGAATGAGACCAATTAGGATTTTTGAGAGTTGATTCGACAGACCGACACCAAATCCAGTCCGAAACTCATTCGCGCTCGGGACCCGATTGGTGCATTTGGCACGCAAATCGAGGCAAGTCAAATCAGATGTCACATCAATCAATCAAATTCTTGTCAATCAAATCAATCATGTCATGGTCCAATTCCCAATGCAAATCCATCAATCACTTCATGTACACCTAAACCTACCTAACCCCATTATAATCTTCATTCTTGGATTTTTGTGGATTATAATCTTTTCCTCACTCTCTCTCTCCTCTACCCCCCATCTCGGCCGACCATCCCTCTCCCCTCCCCCTTCATTTCTTCTTCTTCCTCTTCTCTTCATTCGGCCGCCCGAGGAGCTCCACTGTCCGCCCGACGCCGCCCTTGCCGTCGGCTAGCCGCCACCGTCCAGCCCCTCCACGCCACGGTAAGCTTCCCCACACCTTTTCCTCGTTGATTCCGTGGCCATGAGGGCCACCGTGAAGCCACCCCGACCTGACCTCTCTTCTCCCTCTCGGTTTCGTCCGCCCGAGAAGAGCGCCGGCCACCGTCCGCTCCCTTCCGTCGCTGCACCGCCACCAACGCCCCATCCTTCACCTTGGTAAGCCTCTTGACTCACCTTTCCTTCCCTTCCCTTGATCGCCCGACCCCGTCCAATGGCCGACCAGACCCGGTTTCTCTTTGTAGGCCGAGAGCTCCACCTTGGCCGCCGGTATCCTCTTCGTCGTCGTCGCCCATTCCGCTCCATTTTAGGTAAGCTCTACTACTAATCTTAGTCTAGGTTAGTGATATATGTGTGTGGGATGAAGTATTAGGGGCTGGTCGTATTAATGAAGGGGTTTAATATGTGATTAAGGATTGTTTATATAAGGCTAATTGAGCAATTGTTGGTTTGGGCCGAGATATGGGCTGAGGATAACGCAATTGGGCCTCGAAATTGATTTGGTGGGCTGCAAATTGATGGGTGAGGCGTGTAGAAGGTGGGCCTAAGGTTACCTATGGGCTTAGGGGCTTAAATTGGACCAAACTAACCTTATATGAGCTCATGGGCCTAGCATGTTTTATCGGGCTTCTTGGAAAACGAAAATTCAGATTTAAGTTGGGCCTTGATATATTAATCATGGGCTGGAATGGGTGAGTGGGCGTGTAATTTAATGGGCCGAAGGGTTCTATTGGGCCCCGGGACTTAATTCTAAACTAATTGGGCCTAAAATGGTCAAATTGGGCTTAATTGACTAACTTTTGGAAATGGGCTTGGGCCCTACACGAATTTAATAATAATAATGGGCCTGAATCATATATTTGATTTTAGAATTAATTTATGGGCCTTGAATCTTGGAATGGGCCTCAGGCCCACTCGAATCTAAATAAACTAAATGGGTTCTAACCTAAGCTAAGCCTAATTTAATTAAACTCAAGGGCTTATTAAAACACTAAATCATTAATAATGGGTTACTAATTCCCTGGGAACTAACCTTAGCTACTGGGTTCGACTGGATTGCTGGGATTGTCTGGATCGAGTTCCAATTTAGTGGATTCCCGAGATAATGCTAAACAGATTGGGTTTTGCTTGGGGAGCTGATTGTAGAGCACTGGGCCTACGTGATACCTGTTCTGACAACGTGATAGGTTGCTCGAATAATTCTTTGATGTGCTCTGTTCCAATATTTATGTACTATTGCATGCATGCTCTGTGATTGAATCGCTGCTTGCGACTGTCTGGGCCCCGCATACATTGAGAGCATAGCATGAGTCACCAGAGATGTGACATGAGAAGGAGCCCCAGAGGCGTTGATACTCTCTCTCTTGGAGGGAAAAGGGAGTAGCCAACGTAAGGCGTCAGAAACGCAGTTGTGGTATTTGCCGTGTGGCACTGTTGGATGAGCCCTGATGGGATTTGGAGTGATAGGCAGGCATGATCCATTGGGATCCGTTATGGCCGTTGAGGCCTGAGCATGATCGTTGGGACCGATATTGCCGGTTGAGGCCTGCATCATTTGCATATGGCATCATGGTTGATTGTTGCTATTGCCCGTCTGCGTTGTACGATTTGCACTGGTATGCGTTGCGCGTGTGCTCATACGCTGGGATCCGTATCTAGGGAAAATCTGAGAGTGTCTGAACCTTGGACCACAAACCCTAGTTTACTGGATAGGACCAACCCCACTAGTATACTCTATCCTACGCTAGGATTAGTGGTGAGCTTGCTGAGTCCTCGACTCACTGGCGGTGGTTGCCTTTCTTTTTCAGATCCAGGACGCCAGTGATGGCAGCGCCCCTATGCTTTTTGGATTACCAGTGCAGATGGATACCCAGGTCACCCTTCATTTTGATATGCATGCCACGATGTGGCATAGGCACGTGACGACTGTACTAGTAGACCAGGGTGGACCCTACCTTGTGCCTCATAGGTTTGAAGCATGGTTTAGAGAGAGTTTATATGGTTTTGAGGGACCCCAGGAGATGCTCCGATCCCTATGGAGGAGGACCCGATCCTTTTGCAGCCAGCCGAGTATGGTGGCGAGGTGATCGACCCCGACCTGCTGCAGGAGTTGCCGTCCCCAGGACGTTCTGAGATTGACGGCCATGGACACCGATGAGGAGGACCCAGAGGAGGATCCGGAGAGGACCCAGAGGAGGATCCCGAGGAGGAGCCTGAGAGGACTGAGTCCCTACTGTCGCTGGTTTAGACTTTTGGGTGCCAGTGTGAGCGTAGATGTCTTGACATAGTTGAGGTTTTTTTGGGGTCTGTATACTATATCTAACGCTTGTTATGTATATATATATTGATGTTTGTTTATGGTTCATTTGTTCGCGCTACCCCTCCGTTCTGTATGCATGAATGTATGGTTAGGAGGCACGCTTCCGCAGGTTCTTATGATGGTTTTAAACGGACGCGCCGTCTGGTCGCGACGAAGAAAGAGAAATCTCCTGGGCCATCGCGTAGCGTGGACCAGGCGAGTGTAGGAGAGAATTTAAATGTATGAGCGGGATGTCGCGGGCTCGATGGTGTTCGGGGCGTGACAAAGGGCCTGTAGGACACCAATTTGTTGGACGAAGTTGGCGAGAAAAGTATAACAGGCCCAGAGCTGGTACAACAGTCAGTAGAGGCAATTAAGTTGATTAGGGACCAGACTGAGGACCGCCCAGAGTAGACAGAAGAGCTATGCAGATAAGAGACGTAAACCATTGGAGTTTCAAGTTGGAGACCACATCTTTCTGAAGGTGTCGCCGATGCGAGGACTATCTCGTTTTGCGAAGAAGGGAAAGCTGAGTCCTAGATTCGTTTGGGCCATTCGAGATTTTGCAGAAGATCGGGACACTGGCTTATCATCTAGCAATTGCCGGCCGAACCTATCCCCAATCCACAACGTATTTCATGTATCGATGCTGAGGAAGTACGAGCCGGATCCTGGCTATATACTTGATCATGAAGTCATTGAAATGGAGGACGGAGTCCTCGTACTGGAGTTGTTTGGAACAGGCCCAATCAGAATTGAAATCTTAAGGAACAAGTACTGAGGAACCAAGACTTCCATTGGTCAAAGTCATCTGGGACACCATGGACTGAAGAGCCATCCTGGGAAAGTGAAGACGAGAATGAAGAAGAAATACCCTTACCTATTTGATGATCAAGTGTAGTTTTAATTTTGGAGTAGTAGAACTATAGACTGTAAAATTCGAGGAAGAGAATTTTTATTAAGGAGGGAAGAATTGTGAAGTTTGAAAAATTCGACCCATTTGTCGGAATTTCTAAATGAATGGAAACATTCATTTTATACACTCTAATCGACGCTCACCTCAGGATTTAGCTACCCTGAGTGGACCAACCGAAGGGGGAAAGGCTATTTGAGAAATTTACCCAATCAGCCGCCCGTTGGTTCTGAGACTTGAGGCACGAGCTTCGGTTATTTAATCGAAACTGGCCACAAATGAAAATCCGACATGGACAATCGAATCAGTAAGATAAAGCACAACGAAGAGAAAGGACTTCAGTTTCAGAAACGTGCCCGTTAAGGGCAGACAGCCGGTGCACGTCGAGAAGCAAGACGCTGATGGGCAACTTACCGAAAATGCCCCCGGTGGTAAATGCTCAGTCATTAGGATTAGATAAATTAGGATTTTGAGAGTGGATTCGATAGACAGACACCAAATCCATCCCCCAAAATTCGTATCGCCCCCCGCTCGTGGACCCGATTTCGGTGCATTCTTGGCAAGCAAATCGAGGCAAGAAACAGAGTCCCATCAATCAATCAAGTGTCTTGTCAATTCAATTATCCTCAATCACATCATGGTATCAATTTCCCAAGAAAGAATGTCAATCAAACAAAGTAAGACTTATAACTTCAATCACCAAAATCCCCATTACCAACCCCTAACTTACATTTGGATTTTAAGCTATTATAATCTATCCTCCTTTCTGTCTCCTCTCTCACTCATACATTCGCGTGATCATCTCTTCCCCCTCTCACACTACCCGACCTCCTCATTCCATCTCGGTTTTGCTCTCCCTCCCTTCGTAAATTAACGCCCGTCCGCCGTCCGCACCATTAGCCGCCATTACCTCGCCAAGGTAAGCCTCCTAAACCCGCTCAGTCTTCATCCCTGTGGCAATGAGAGATCACGATGGATGCCGACCCAACCTTCATCTCCATCTCACTCTTCTCTCCGGTTTACCGCCTAAGGCCGCCGTCCAGCATACGTCGACGTTACTATCGTTCCACCGTCCCGCCACCGTCCGACCGCCTCAACAGCCTCGTCCGCGTGTAGGTGAAGCTTCCCATGGTCCCCTCATCTCTTAATTTCCAGAGGCCATAAGGGCCTATGAACATCCGACCCGACTGATCTCTGTCCTTGCTCCCTCGGGTCCGCCGTTGTAAGCCACCCGTTTACGACCGTCGTGCCTCCGCCCGTACCCGACGCCATCAGCCCGACCCACAACCCGCTCGTTAGGTAAGCATACTCCTCTAATCCTAGTCTAGGCTTGGTGTATGATGTGTAATGGGGCATTAGATGCTAATGTGGTTGATTTAGTGTAGTGAATAAGGGATTAAAACTAAGAACTTTAGGACCAAATTGTGAACAAGCTAATGGGCCGAACGCACCAATGGGATGGAAGATTTATGAATTGCGGCTCATGGCATACTTCAAATGGGCTTGCAAAGGACGATCATGCGGGCGGTGAGGAAATAGGGGCCAAGCAAACAGTGGGCTTAAGGACCTAATTCTATGCTACTTTGGGCCAAATTGGCACTCTTGGGCCCAAGTTTTAGAGTGCGGGCCTCTAAATGGACGAAAATGTATGTCTATACTATGGCTGCATTAATAATGGCCTGGGACTTAAAACTTTAGGGACCATAGTGTTACATGGGCCTAGGGACTTGATTTGGGCCTAAATGGGCCCATAT
>JAGVVM010018099.1:0-11996 GCA_019149425.1 Psidium friedrichsthalianum
TTCGCTCTAAGATCCCGTAAATTCCATTTTTCGGTACTTCGAACCTCACGACCCACATAAACCACCACCAACAGCAATATCCGCATGGACAATATACAACCATTTCACAAATGCGATCAGCACATTCACATCCACACGAGAAATTGATTTTCAGTCAAAAATACTCCAATTTACGGACATTCTCCTAAACTGATTTACCCGACGAATCGTCCCTAGAGCTAATTCCATGGTAAGTCTAATATCATGAGTGAATTCTAGAGGTTAAATTAACATAAACGAAGTCAAAACAGTGCCTGTGGTGAGCGCGCGATGACCGCGCGGCAACGACGACGCCGCGCCGGGATTACCGCGAATTTTGTTTGAAGTCGTTTGACAATCAAGGGGCTAACAACTGAGGACTCAATCGCGAGCTTGGAAAAGCAATGATTATGACATGAATATGGGTTCTAGGGACAACCGGGGTGTTGATTATATCAACGGAAACCCAAGCGATTCAAATCTGGAAATCAAAAATAGATTCGCCAAACCGATAATGTCAAAGTAGTTCCGAAGGCCAAACGCCTCGATATCGAAATACTTCTAATTGGAATGAACCACAAGACACTGAACTGGACAACATACCCAAAAATGGCGATGGTCCATATGTCAGTAAATTTCCATCGTGGTGGCCAGCTTGAAATGTGCACAGAAAAACACTGTGAATTCATGCAGGGAGAGAAGAGAAATTCAACAATCTTAAGAGAGAGCGGGGAGAGTATCTTCCTGGAAATTATGGAGGAGAGAGAGAGGTTTTGGCTCAATAAATAGATCCTAAGATAATTATTGCCAGTTGACTGATTTCAGTTCAGTTCACGTACATAAAGCGGTACATATTAAGTCTGAACGATTGACTGATTTTTGAACATTCAGTGAAATTTGTGACGATAAAGCTTGGCCTCTAATTTATTTTCAGTCAAAAGCTGGTCAACATTGGGATCAAACAAGATGACCGTCAAAACCGAGATATTTCTCGAAATCGTGAAATTTCAGGACCGGGTGTTGGCGTCAATCGGTGCTGATTTTTGTCAATCGTAGATTCGGAAGTAACTGGCGGGGGCTAGGGGGGGGGGTCCCAAGTATGGTTCAGCTCAGGATAGGACACGGCAGGTGCTCGGCTGCTACACGTGTGGATGGTGTCGTCTTAAAAAAGTAAATATTCAATTACCCTCATCGCCATGAGTCTTCTAGCTCAAACCAGGGCAAGATATAAATTTCTAATTTTGCCCCTTTTTCACTGGGCATTCGCGAGATCCATCTGCCCATTTTTCGCCATTCAAGGCATGGTCCAAATTTACACACTGTGCACTTATGGAGAGTCGATAGTCCTATTTCAAAACTCAAATTCTGGCCTCATTCATACATGTCAACTTCAAATAAACTCTCAGACTAACGGGTGGCTTTGTAGGAGTCCGTCGTATCGACCATTCGGTCCACGTCTTATATTCCTAGTTAGCCTTTCCCCTTTGGGTTTAGTCATCTCAGATGGCCGCTCGCAAGTGAGATTCATTTAATAGCGCTCCCTGAAATCACCATTCTGTATACAAAATTCCGGAAAAGGGTCGAATTTCGAATGTCACATACATACCTCAAAAAAAATTCAGCCAAAAAAAAGAGAAAAATTACCAAAATCAAGAAGAGCTATCCAGCTTTGGTCGATTTTTTTTAAGTCGAAAATGCTTATTTGATGAGAATTGCGATGTCCCTCACATCAACAATCCCTAACAAACAAAGAGATTTACTTGATATTGAAGCTTATGTCAATTGATGGAAGACAATGGTGGAAATAAATAACATTTATTCATGCTTACCAAACAACACAATAATAAGAGAGAACACTGAATGGGAAGAGATAATCGGAACGGAGACAGAAAAATTACAACAAAAATTAAATTCGTCGCTAATTGCGACGATTTTGGTATGTTTTCGTCGCTAATAGCGACGACTATAAATTTTCGTCGCTAATTAGCGACAAAACCCATACTATTTCAAATTAAAATATATACATACTAAAAAAAATTCAGCCAACAAAAAATGAAAAACTTGCCAAATCAAGAAGACTTACAAAGCATTTGTGGTTGGTCGAATTTTTTATAGTCGAACATGCTCAATTGATGAGAAATTACGACGTCTCACATTAACAGGTACCTAACAAAAAAGAAAAATTACTTGATATTGAAGCTTATGGCAATTGATGGAAGACAATGGTGAAATAAATAGCACTTTATTTTCATGCTTACTGTATAACCAAATAAGAACTTAGAGAACACCTGAAGATGGAAGAAAGAACGAGAAACGGAAGATGGAAAAATAGGGAGGACAATTAGCGACGAAAATTAAATTCTCGCTAATTAGCGACGAATACCAAGACTACTTCAATCAAATATTACATAACTCAAAAAAATTCAGCACAAAAAAATGACAAAATTTCAAATAAAGAAGACTTACCAAAGGCATTTGGTCGAATTTTTTATAGTCGCAAATTCTCAAATTTGATTGAGATTGCGATGTCTCAACATCAACACTTATCTACACAAAAGAAAAATTACTTGATATTGAACTTATGGCAATTGATGGAAGACAATAGTGAAATAAATAGCAATTTTATTTCATGCTGACCGTATTACACAATAAAGACGATAGAACTACTGAAATGGAAGAGAATCGAGAAACGGAAGATGGAAAAAATCTAGTCGACAGTGAAAATTAGCGACGAAAATTAAATTCATTGCTAATTCGGCGACGATACCCAGACTACTTCAAATGAACTATATACATACTCAAAAAAAATTCAGCACAAAAAATGAAAAAATTTAACCAAAAAAAAAATCAAAGACTTGCCCAAGCTTTGGTTCGAATATTTTATGTCGAAATGCCCAATTTGATGAGAATTGCGATGTCTCACATCAACACGTACCTAACAAAAAGAAAAAGTACTTGATATTGAAATTATGGCAATTGATGAAGACAAGGTGAATAAATAGCAAATTTATTTCATGCTTACCATATAACCCAAATGAAGAAGAGGAACACTGAAGATGGAAGAGAAGAAAAAAATCGAGAAACGGAAGACCGAAAATTAGCAAAGAAAAATTTAAATCCTCCGCTAATTAGCGACGAATTTTGGTTTGTTTCATCGCTAATTAAGCGACGAAAATTAGTCAACGAATACCCAGACTACTTCAAATGAAATATATCATACTCAAAAAAACAAAATTCAAGCACAAGCAAATAAAAAATTACCAAATCAAGAAACTACCCAGTATTTGGGTCGAATTTTTTATAAAGTCAAAAATGCCCCCGAATTTTGATGAGAATTGCGATGTCTCACATCAACCCGTATCTACACCAAAGAAAAATTACTTGATAATTGAAGCATATACAATTGATGGAAGACAACGGTGAAATAAATACATTATTTCATGCTTACCATATAACACAAATAAGAAGAGAGAACACTGCAGATGGAAGAGAGAATCGAGAAACGGAAGACGGAAAAAATTAGCGACGAAAATTAAATTCATCGCTAATTAGCGACGATTTTGTTTTGTTCGTCGCTAATTAGCGACGAATATAATTTTGGTTGATAAAAAAATGCAGGACGAATTTAGCGACGAATACCAAACTACTTCAAATGAAATATATACATAGTAAAAAAAATTAAAGCAAAAATAAATGAAAAAAATTACCAAATGAAGAAGACTACCCAAGCATTTGGTCAAATTTTTTATAGTCGAAAATGCTTAATTGATGAGAATTACGATTTCTCACATCAACACGTACCAACAAAAAAGAGAAATTACTTGATATTGAAGCTTATGGCAATGATGGAAGACAATGGTGAAATAACATAACAATTTTATTCATGCTTACCATATAACACAAGTAAGATGAGAGAACACTGAAGATGGAGGAGAGATTGAGAAATGGAAGGCGGAAAAATTAAGCAACAAATTAATTCGTCGTATGGTTAAAAATAATTTATTTCATGCTTACCATATAACACAAATAAGAAAAGAGAACACTGAATATGGAAGAGAGAATCGTGAAACAGAAGTCGGAAATATTAGAGATGAAAATTGAATTCGACCCTAATTAGCGACGAATTTAGCGACGAATAGCCAGACTACTTCAAATGAAATATATACACAGTAAAAAAATAGATTCAAGCACAAGAAAATGAAAAAATTACCAAATCAATAAGACTTACCCAAGCATTTGGTCGAATTTTTTATAGTCGAAAATGCTCAATTTGATGAGAATTATGATGTCTCACATTAACACGTAACTAACAAAAAAGAAAAATTACTTGATGTTGAAGCTTATGGCAATTGACGGAAGACAATGGTGAAATAAATAACAATTTATTTCATGCTTACCATATAACACAAATAGGAAGAGAGAACACTGAAGACGGAAGAGAGAATCGAGAAACGGAAGGCGGAAAAATTAGCGACGAAAATTAAATTCGTCCCTAATTAGCAACGAATTTTGGTATGTTTGTCGCTAATTAGCGAAGAATTTAGCGACGAATATCCAGACTACTTCAAATGAAATATATACATGCCCGAAAAAAATTCAAGAACAAAAAAATGCTCAATTTGATGAGAATTGCGATGTCTCACATCAACATGTACCTAACAAAAAAGAAAAATTACTTGATATTAAAGCTTTGACAATGATGGAAGACCATGGTGAAATAAATAACAATTTATTTCGTGCTTACCATACACTGAAGATGGAAGAGAGAATCGAGAAACGGAAGATGGAAAAATTAGCGACGTAAATTAGCGACGAATTTTGGTATGTTCGTTTCTAATTAGCGATGAATTTAGCGACCAATACCCAGACTACTTCAAACGAAATTACAACCAAACTCGAAAAAAAATTCAAGCCCAAAAAAATGAAAAAATTACCAAATCAAGAAGGCTTACCCAAGCAATTGGTCAGCTTTTTTATTGTCGAAAATGCTCAATTTGATGAGAATTGCGATGTCTCACGTCAACATGTACCTAACAAAAAAGAAAAGTTACTGGATATTGAAGCATAGGGCAATTGATGGAAGATAATGGTGAAATAAATAACAATTTATTTCATGCTTACCATATAACACAAATAAGAAGAGGGAACACCGAAGCTGGAAGAGTGAATCGAGAAACGGAAGGTGGGAAAATCAGCGATGAAAATTAAATTCATCGCTAATTAGCGACGAATTTTGGTATGTTCGTCGAAAATTAGCAACGAAAATTAGCATTGAAAACTTGGTTCGTCGCTACTGAGCGACGAATTTTGGTTTTCGTCGCTAATAAGCGACGAATTTTGGTTTTAGTCGCTAATTAGCGACGAATTTAGCAACGAATACCCAGACTACTTCAAATGAAATATATACATACTCAAAAAAATTCAAGCACAAAAAATGAAAAATTACCAAATCAATAAGACTTACCCAAGCATTTGGTCGAATTTTTTGTTGTCGAAAATGGTCAATTTGATGAGAAATGCGATATCTCACATCAACATGTACCTAACAATTCATGCTTATCATATAACACAAATAAGAAGAGAGAAGACTGAAGATGGAAGAGAGAATCGAGAAACGGAAGACGGAAAAATTAGCGACGAAAAATAAATTCGTCGCCAATTAGTGACGAATTTTGGTATGTTCATCTCTAATTAGTGACGAATTTAGTGACGAATACCCAGACTACTTCAGATGAAATTTTAGACGTACTCGAAAAAAATTCAAGCACAAAAAGATAAAAAAAATTACCAAATCAAGAAGACTTACGCAAGCAATTGGTCGAATTTTTTATAGTCGAAAATACTCGATTTGATGAGAATTGCGATGTCTCAAATTAACACGTACCCAATAAAAATGAAAAATTACTTGATATTAAAGCTTATAGAAATTGATGGAAGACAATGGTGAAATAAATAACAATTTATTTCATGCTTACCATATAACACAAATAGGGAGTGAGCACACTGAAGATGGAAGAGAGAATCGAGAAAGGGAAGACGGAAAAATTAGCGACGAAAATTAAATTCATCGCTAATTAGCGACGAATTTTGGTATGTTCGTCGCTAATTAGAAACGAATTTTTTTTCTCGTTGCTAATTAGCGACGAATAGCCAGACTACTTCAAATGAAATATATACATAGTAAAAAAAATTCAAGAACAAAAAAATTAAAATATTACCAAATCTAGAAGACATACCAAAGCATTTGGTCGAATTTCTTATTGTCGAAAATGCTCAATTTGATGAGAATTGCGATGTCTCACATCAACACGTACCTAACAAAAAAGAAAAACTACATGATATTGGAGCATTGGGCAATTGATGGAAGACAATGGTGAAAAAAATGACAATTTATTTCCTGCTTTCCATATAACACAAATAAGAAGAGAGAACAAGAAAGATGGAAGAGAGAATCGAGAAACTGAAGGCGGCAAAATTTGCGACGAAAATTAAATTCATCGCCAATTAGCGACGAATTTTCGTATGTTCGTCGCAAATTAGCGACGAAAACTTGGTTCGTCGTTAATTAGCGACGAATACCCAGACTACTTCAAATGAAATATATACATACTCAAAAAAAATTGAAGCACAAAAAATTTAAAAAATTACCAAATTAATATGACTTAACCAAGCATTTGGTCGAATTTTTTATAGTCGAAAATGCTCAATTTCTTGAGAATTGCGATGTCCCACATCAACACTTACCTAACAAAAAGAAAAACTACTTGATATTGGAGCATTGGGCAATTGATGGAAGACAATGGTGAAATAAATAACAATTTATTTCATGCTTACCATATAACACAAATAACAAAAGAGAACACTGAAGATGGAAGAGAGAATCGAGAAACGGAACACGGAAAAATTAGCGACGAAAATTAAATTCATCGCCAATTAGCGACGAATTTTGGTATGTTCGTTGCTAATTAGCAACGAATTTTGGTTTTCGTCGCTAATTAGTGACGAATATAATTGTCGTCGCTTATTAGCGACGAATTTAGCGATGATTTCCCAGACTACTTCAAATGAAATATAAACATAGTAAAAAAAAAATTCAAGCACAAAAAAATAAAAATATTACCAAATCAAGAAGAATTGACCAAGCATTTGGTGGAATTTTTTACAGGCGAAAATGCTCAATTTGATGAGAATTGCGATGTCTCGCATCAACATGTACCTAACAAAAAAGAAATATTACTTGATATTGAAGTGCAGGGCAATTGATGGAAGACAATGGTGAAATAAATAACAATTTATTTAATGGTTACCATATAACACAAATAAGAAGTGAGAACACTGAAGATGGAAGTCAGAATCGAGAGACGGAAGACGGAAAAATTTGCGACAAAATTAAATGCGTTGCTAATTTGCGACGAATTCTGGTATTTTCGTTGCTAATTAGCGACGAATACCCAGACTACTTTAAATGAAATATATGCATACTCAAAAAAAAAATTCAAGCACAAAAAAATGAAAAAATTACCAAATCAAGAGACTTACCCGAGCAATTGGTCGAATTTTTTATAGTAAAAAATGCTCAATTTGATGAGAATTGCGATGTCTCACATCAACACATGCCTAACGAAAAAGAAAAATTAGTTGATATTAAAGCTTATGGCAATTGATGGAAGACAATGGTGAAATAAATAACAATTTATTTCATGCTTTCCATGTAACACAAATAAGAAGAGAGAACACTGAAGATGGAAGAGAGAATCGGGACACGAAAGACGGGAAAATTAGCGACGAAAGTTAAATTCATCGCGAATTAGCGACGAATTTTGGTAAGTTCGTCGCAAATTAGCAACGAAAACTTGGTTCCTCGCTAATTAGCGACGAATTTTGGTTTTCGTCCCTAATTAGCGACGAATTTAGCGTCGAATACCCAGACTACTTCAATTGAAATATATACATACTAAAAAAAAAAATCAAGCACAAAAAAATGAAAAAATTACTAAATCGAGATGACTTACCCAAGCAATTGGTCGAATTTTTTATATTCAAAAATGCTCAATTTGATGAGAATTGCGATGTCTCACATCAACACGTACCTAACGAAAAAGAAAAATTACTTGATATTAAAGCTTATGGCAATTGATGGAAGACAATGGTGAAATAAATAACAATTTATTCCATGCTTACCATCTTGCACAAATAAGAAGAGAGAACACTGAAGATGGAAGAGAGAATCGAGAAACGGAAGGCGGAAAAATTAGCGCCGAAAATTAAATTCATCGCTAATTAGCGACGAATTTCGGTATGTTCGTCGCAAATTAGCGATGAAAATTAGCGACGATCGTCGCTAATTAGCGACGAATTCAGCGAGAAATACCCAGACTACTTCAAATGAAATATATACATACTAAAAAAAAATTCAAGCACAAAAAAATGAAAGAATTTCCAAATCAATAAAACTTACCCAAGCATTTGGTTGAATTTTTTATAGTCGAAAATGCCCAATTTGATGAGAATTGCGTTGTCTCACATCAACACGTACCTAACAAAAGGGAAAAATTGCTTGATATTAAAGCTTACGGCAATGGATGGAAGACCATGGTGAAATAAATGATAATTTATTTCATGCTTACCATTTAACACAAATAAGAAGAGAGAACACCAAAGATGGAAGAAAGAATCGAGAAACGGAGGACAGAAAAATTAGCGACGAAAATTAAATTCGTCGCTAATTTGCGACGAATTTTGTTATTTCGTCGCTAATTAGTGATGAATTTAGTGACGAATACCCAGACATATTCAAATGAAATATATACATACTAAAAAAAAAATTCAAGCACAAAAAAATGAAAAAATTACCAAATCAAGAAGACTTTCCCAAGCAATTGGTTGAATTTTTTATTGTAGAAAAATGCTCAATTTGATGAGAATTACGATGTCTCACATCAACACGTACCTAACAAAAAAGAAAAATTACTTGATATTATAGCTTAGGGCAATTGATGGAAGATAATGGCGAAATAAATAACAATTTATTTCATGCTTGTCATATAACACAAATAAGAAGAGAGAACACCGAATATGGAAGGGAGAGTGGAGAAAGGGAAGGTGGAAAAATTCGAGACGAAATTAGCGACGAATTTTGGTTTTCGTCGCTAATTAGCGACGAATACCTAGACTACTTAAGTGAATTATATACATACTCAAAAAAATTCAAGCATAAAAAAATGGAGAAATTACCAAATCAAGAAGACTTACCCAAGCAATTGGTCGAATTTTTTAAAGTTCAAAATGCTCAATTTGATGAGAATTGCGATGTCTCACATCAACACGTACCAAACAAAAAGAAAAATTACTTGATATTGAAGAAAAGGGCAATTGATGGAAGACAATGGTGAAGTAAATAACAATTTATTTCATGCTCGTCATATAACACAAATAAGAAGAGAGAACACTGAAGATAGAAGAGAGAGTCGAAAACTTGGTTCATCGCTAATTAGCGACGAATTTTGGTTTTCGTTGCGAATTAGCGACGAATCTAGCGACGAGTACCCAGACTACTTCAAATGAAATATATACATACTCCAAACAATATTCAAGCCCAAAAAATGAAAAAATTGCAAAATCAAGAGGACTTACCCGAGCAATTGGTCGAATTTTTTATAGTCGAAAATGCTCAATTTGATGAGAATTGCGATGTCTCACATCAACACGTACCTAACAAAAAGAAAAATTACTTGATATTGAAGAAAAGGGCAATTGATGGAAGACAATGGTGAAATAAATAACAATTTATTTCATGCTTACCATGTAACACAATTAAGAAGAGAGAACACGGAAGATGGAAGAGAAAATCGAGAAACGGAAGGCGGAAAAATTAGCGACGAAAATTAGCGATGAAAATTAAATTCATCGCTAATTAGCGACGAATTTTGGTATGTTCGTCGCAAATTAGCGACGAATTTAGCGACGTTTACCTAGACTACTTCAAATGTAATATATACATACTCAAAAAAAATTCAAGCACAAAATAATGAAAAAATTCCCAAATCAATAAGACTTACCCAAGCATTTGGTCGAATTTTTTATAGCCGAAAATGCTCAATTTGATGAGAATTGCTATGTCTCACATCAACACGTACCTAACAAAAAAGAAAAATTACTTGATTTTGAAGAAAAGGGCAATTGATGGAAGACAATGGTGAAGTAAATGACAATTTATTTCATGCTTACCATATAACACAAATAAGAAGAGAGAACACTGAAGATGGAAGAGAGAATCGAGAAATGGAAGTCGGAAAAATTAGTGATGAAAATTAGCAACGAAAATTAAATTCATCGCGAATTAGCAGAAATTTGGTATATTCGTCACTAATTAGCGACGAATTTTGGTATGTTCGTTGCAAATTAGCGATGAATACCTAGACTACTTCCAATGAAATATATACATACTCAAAAAAAAATCAAGCACAAAAAAATGAAAAAATTACCAAATGAATTAGACTTACCCAAGCATTGGTCGAATTTTTTGTAGTTGAAAATGCTCAATTTGATGAGAATTGCGATGTCTCACATCAAACGTACCTAACAAAAAAGAAAAATTACTTGATATTTAAGCTTATGGCAGTTGATGGAAGACAATGGTGAAATAAATAACAATTTATTTCATGCTTACCATATAACACAAATAGGAAGAGAGAACACTGAAGATGGAAGAGAGAATCGAGAAACGGAAGAGGGAAAAATTAGCGACGAAAATTAAATTCATCGCTAATTAGCGAAAATTTTGGTATATTCGTTGCAAACTTGATCGAATTTAGCGACGAATACCCAAACTACTTACATATGAAATATGTACATACTCGAAAAAAATTCAGCACAAAAAAATGAAAAAATTACCAATCAAGAAGAGAATGCCAAATAATAACAATTTTATTTCATGCTTACCATGTAACAGAATAAAGAGCGAACACTGAAGATGGAAGAGATAATCGAGAAACGGAAGGCGGAAAAATTAGCGACAAAAGTTTTGACGAATTTAAATTCATCGCTAATTAGCTGCGCATTTTCGTATGTTCGTCGTAAATTAGCGTCGAAAACTAAATCATCGCTATAAGCGGGGGGACGAATTTTGTATGATTCGTCACAAATTCGCGACGAAAACTTGGTTCGTCGCTAACACTAGCGACGAAAAATTAGCGGAAAAATTGCGACGAAAATTAAATCATCGCTACTAAGCGACTACTTTTGCTATGGTACGTCGCCAATTAGCGATGAAAATTAGCGACGAAAACTTCGTTCGTCGCTAATCGGCAAACGATTTACTTTTCTCGCTAATTAGCGACGATACCCAGACAACTTCAATGAAATATATACATACTCGAAAAAAAAATTGAAGCACAAAAAATAAAGAAATTACCAAATCCGAGAAAACTGACCCACGCAATTGGTCGAATTTTTTATAGTCGAAAATGCCCAATTTGATGAGCTTGCGATGCCTCACATCAACACGTACCTAACAAAAAAGAAAAATTACTTGATTTTGAAGCATAGGGCAATTGATGGAAGAGAATGGTGAAATAAACAACAATTTATTTCACTCTTACCCATATACATAAATAAGAGGAGAGAACGCTGAGATGGAAGAGAGACATCGGGAAACGGAAGGCAAAAAAAAGATCGCGAAAATTAGCGATGAAAATAAATTCAAATACGCTAATTAGGCGACGAGTTTGTGTTGTTCGTCGCAAAATAGCGGGAAAATTAAATTCATCGCTAATTAGCAACGATTTGGTATGTTTCGTCGCAAATTAGCGACGAAAATTGAAATTCATCGCTAATTACAACGAATTTTGGTTTTCGTCGCTAATTGGCGACGATTTTGATTTTCGTCGCTAATTTGCGACGAATACCCAGACTACTTCAAATGAATATGTACATATTTAAAAAAAAATTCAAGCACAAAAAATGAAAAAATTACCAAA
>JAGVVM010018100.1:0-13908 GCA_019149425.1 Psidium friedrichsthalianum
GCTTTATTGGCACTATCAGCGCATCTTGTCACTTGAAATTCAAGGAACTACAGATTCTGGTGACAAAAGCACATTCCTCATACGAGAATGACCCCCCATTTTGGTAGGATGGTTCTTGGAAATTAACCTATCGGATCTCTAATTTACAAATTCTCTAAAAGTTTTTCATATGGATAATATGTGAACTTTTCCTATGGACACTTTTATGCACCTCATATGGGAGCGAAAGCCGAACTTAATGTACCTCCCACTATGTATATTGTCGAACATTGTTGAATTACTGTTCTCATTATATTGACAATTTGCAGGACATTCCACCTACCTTAGAAGAGACTTTATTAGTCGATAAAAGATATTCAGATGATTCAGAATGGAAATACTGAGACATTGGCATGTCAAAAGCACTAACATGGCATGCTTTCATGATGAAAAGGGCTGTCTTTCCTCCAGCTCCTCCTAGAGAGATTCCAATCTAAAAAGCCTTGAGGTTTCTGTAGCTCTTTGAAGAGATATTCCGATGAAGGACTGGTGGACGAGGGAAGCATTCAGCGCTTGATAATTTAAGAGATTTAAATTGAGCAAGCTACATAAACTAAAAGCGTGTGTGGAGAGAAGGAATATGTAATACAAAACTCTTCAAAGCACGAAACATTGAGGTTGGATTGTCCGGTTTGACGCATTAGTTCCAGCCATGCATCCCCAGATTGACGAGTTAGTGGTGAGGAATTCCTCTGGATTGGTACAATCTAGTCACAGCTTTGGCGGTCACAAATTTGGTGCATCTCACTGATATGACTAAATAGGATGTGAAAGAATGAAAGAAGTAGTGGCAAACGATGGGAACTTTGAACAAAAAAAAGTGATTCTTTTGGAAGTTAAAATCGTTGGACACTCCAAGATATGCCAAGCCTGGAATGCTTTCTCCTCCACCACGAGTTGCACTTAAGGTTGTTTCCATCCTTGGAATATATTGTAGTGGAAGAGTGCCCGAAAATGAAGATCTTTTCCAAGGGTACGTTGAGCATGCCAAAACTAGATATGCGAGATTTCAGAGATGAAGTGGCATTGGAATTGGAGGGTGATCTCAACACAACCATACAAAAGTTATCAGCATAAAACAATCACATCATATTGGTGAGATCCAATTACTAATTTTTTTTTTGGGTCGCTTGCCATGTTCTCAAATTGCCCAACGCCGGAAGCACCATAAGTTCTAACTTTTTATCTTTTTAAACTTATCTAGTTACTGACAAAATGGAAGGCAAATGCTGCAAGTGGCATAGAGATCTGGAGTTACTGAGGCACAGTCAGAGGTGTGAGACGAAGGAAGATTTTTACCAGGTAAATGATTCTATTTCCAATTTCCCTCTTTTCATGGACAACGGTTTTGCAAAAAAAAGAGGGAACTGCCGATGAGAACTGAAAAATCAAGGGTAGAAAGTCTCCACCAAAACAAGTTACATTAACCCTCCCCATAAAATTATTACTAGATATGGTAAAAAGTTATTCATGTTGCTTATAAATCAATAAAATTAGGCATAAATGACTTTTAAAATGATAAACGATTTTATAATCTTTGATTGACCATTCAACTGTTGCCATTAAAGAAATCCTCTATCGCTGGCCATGTCAGCATAACTACTTAGAACCCACCATCCTCATTTCATAACTCACCTAAGCATCCCAATTGGTTTCTTTTTCCTTCAACTCTCTTATCATTCGTTATCCGTTCTTTCTTTTCTTTTCTTTTTATTGTAGGGAAATTGCATTAAAAAAAAATCTTGGACATTTAGCTTAATGTACAATCAAGCTCTAAAATTTGAAAAAGTGTGATTAAGTCATGACGATTTGAATCAGATGTAGTCAAGTCCTTCCCGATGACCACTCAATGAGATTCAGATTAAAGTCTATTGATCACTTACTGAAATAATCAAGGATGAATATTAAAAGCCAGCATCGACATTGACGGCGGAAGATCCATAAAAAGAATGGTCTTTCACCATTTCAGCTTATCGACATTGAGTGAAATTGGACGACAGAATCATTTTACCTAAATATTAGCTGAAAAACTTATATTCAATCGCCTTAAAATGCAGGCTTCATGACTAAGGAATTTCTAAAGGCTAAAGATGTTCAGTTTGTGAATTAATTCAATCGATTTCAGTCTCAGTAGCTCTCAAAATTATTCTGGATACAATGTTGATCAACTAACAGACTGTCCAAACTAATGAAGGAGCAGAGCTTCAGCGACAAGATCGGAAGGTCTATGAATCTTAGCCGATGAGTAATGCATAAACTTTCGTATCCTTTTTTCTTATGCTCTCTGCCTGACTAATTCAAGTAGGATGGAAAATTCAAACGCAAGGTGAGCCCCGGCATGCTGTCTTCTCGTAGTTCTACTTCTCAATGTTCGTGGGCAACTATGTCTCTGGAAGCAGCCAAACACGTCAGTTGCAGAATCCTTTCTTCACAGTAGTCAACCGGTCACGTAATCTATTGAAGCAAAATGTGGTAAGAAGAGATCCTGAGATAATAGTAGTCATGTGCAAAGTTTGGTCAGGTTAACAGTGCTTGTGTTAGTTATCATACCTTTTGTGTTCTTACTCATAGATCATTTGCTGATCAAAAATCAGCTCCTCAGACTGTCCCAGGCGGGATTTTAAAGGGACGCATTGATGGAAGCATGCAAACCGCAACTCTTACATCTTCAGATGGATCATGGCCAGTGAAGCCCCTGTCCTACCTGCAACATGGCTTGGGAAAGCTCTCTACCGGTTGGGCCGCATTTCAAAGAGAACTTCTCTAAGGGAAGGAGAGTCTGTGTGTTCGAGCTTGTTAGAATTGATCCTATTGAACTCGAAGTCTCCATTTTCAGAAGGATGTTACGAGTTAGACGAAACTTTAGTATGCCTACAGAAAAATCTCTGCTTCGCTATGTTTTGTTTAGTGAATCAGATCAAAGAAAGCGAAACTTTCTGCTGCAACTAATGAATGGTATTGTATTTCCCGATGTTTCCTAAAGACTAGTGAAAATTACACAGGGAAATTGCATTTTCCAAAATTCCGAGTACATGTGTCTTCATGCGACAAAGTATAAATCGAACTCATACGTAGCGGGGAGAGTTGATATAACAGACACTTTTAGTATTTCCTCCAAGTAGTTATCTGTTTACCATTGAGGTGGTCACAGAAAAAGGAAAGAAAGAATGTCCTGCGCTAAACTCTGTTTTCATGAAATATGTAAAAGACTCTAGAAAATGAGTACATCCAGATTCAAGGAAAGGTGCATAAAGGATAAAATCTTGCCATCCATCAATAACACAAAAGGAAGTTTCCGTAAGAGGCTAGCCTTTCCTCTTTTCGCCTTACAATTATGAATATTACAATAGTTATAAACCTGAATCGCCATAAAAAATTTCCAGAGCTCATAGTCAGCAGGTATAATTTATGTCACCTTGAACCGTTGCAATCATCTAAGAAATATTTGCAATGGATTGCTGGGACTATAAATAGCTTTCCAAAATGACTACTTGGTACTTTTCTGGACATAATTGACTCCCACAAAGGAACGGTATTTTCATAGGATCATAATAAGCACCGTTCATCTAGAAAATATTCTCTACATTCGGCTTCGATCGCATCCTAGGGAAAAGAATGGACGGCATATTCAAATGCGAATGTGGATCAAGATCGCTTTTGGACAATCTTTCTCCGGCATATATTAGAATTTGATGGACAATAAAGAGCAATTCGCTACTAATATGAAGTAAAGATATGTGTAAAATCAGGAGATAGGGCTTCGCTTTTCAGTGGATGAGGGTCTGGGACCAAGTCAAATGAAGATCGGTAGACGGATTAGAGTTTGATTGGGGATTTTTCCGCAGACAAAGCCCCTAAATTCGAAGCGTTTGGGCACTGCATTGTTAATTGTGGGGAAATTCTAATAGATGCGGCTTTCTAACTATTTTTATGCACGTTGTTTCAAACAATTACGTAGAATATATATATATATTATATATATATATATATATATTATATGGGGTATCGAAGGTGTCCGGACCAGCGTCCGTACGGATCGCGCACCTCGACTAATCCTTCGGGAGGGCTAGCGCAGCATCCCACCGCCACGACCCTACGTAGAAAATATATCTTCACTTTTTATAAGTAAAAAGAACTTTATCGAGCTTCTCTTCTGATGACAATGCGGGAAAGTGTCGATTTCAGGGGAAGTTTCGACTGATAGTTGAGCTTCGCAAGATCATGCCCGTGCACTATCATAATTCATCGCAAATCTGATACCATGTGGATGCTCATGTTCTCTTGTCATGAACATTGGACCACGGTTGTGATTTAGCAATTTCATTTTCTTTAATTGTCTGCATCAAATGTATGCACGTTTGAGCTCAATGGTAGGGACGATGTTGTGTTTAACGTCTCCATCTTCAGCAATGCCGGTAAGGGCCTCATTTAGGCCGATTGGGATGAACATCGAAAGTGTCACATGAGGCCGTATGTCGGTAAAGCAATACGGACCTCAAGAGATTACCTATCGACAGGGTGTGCGGAGACAACGTCAAAGGGTTGAAAAGGGCAATAACAACCATAAATTAAGTATAAATGCCTCCCAAAAGTGAGTACTCGGTGTAGTAGATCCTAGGCGTGTTCGCATAAATAACAATGATGGAATTAGACAAACCCGAATTAAGTGCAGACGGATAAGTGACTAGATGATTGATCCGAGCCCGACCAATTCATGTAGTGTCCTTAAGACGAATTTGTACACTCCACCGGCACCCAAGGTTGTGTGGACAATCGCCTCCCAGGATAGAACGGATCACTATTTCGTTGAAGCGGTACTTCTTCAACAAAAATCCTTCAAATTCAATTTCGAGAATTATTGCACAGATGAGAGTGAGAAGGAATGCTCATATGTCCTTTGGAAAAATCCGAATGTGTTACATAAAAGGTCCAATCGAAGAGTCACGAATCCACGGTTGTTTGAAATTCGGTTATTGCCGAATCAATACCTTCATTCACCGAACCGATAGCTTGAAGAGAGGTTTTGAATAGACATCATCCAAAAAGAATAAAGAAAAAAAAATTAGAACGAATATGTCTATTCGGGAAAAAATAAAATTGATGGGTTTAACTCGGACTCGGGCCCGGCCTGGCCCGATCCGATTCGAGTCGAGCCAGCCAGCCGGCCGGACCGACGGCGGTGGCGGCGCGCGCATGTGAACCAGTCCAACTTTGTGTAAGACCTCTTCCCTCCACAAAAATGGGGTACCCCTTGGGGTCCAAACCCATTGGAGAGGTTCAACTATTTAAACCCAATTTCCTCCTTTCTTCTATCCCATGTGGGACTCCCTCAACCACACTCTCATTCATATTCTAAGGGCTTTTACTCCCTTAACCACACTCTCATTCATATTCTAAAGGCTTTTTGGAACACCAAAATCCCAACAATCCCCCACGTGAATGAGAGTTCAGGGATCATGACTCTTCATGCATGCATGAAATGCAGTGTGCAATTATTCCATGAGAGAACGCTGCATTGAGATAAGTAGTCAAAGACTTTGAACTTTCCTAGTGAAACCTATCGAACCTACTCGGTCAGTCAGTAGACTTGATGTTTTTGAACTGTTGACCTTCGTTGTAGGTCTAGATAATAGGAGTCACACAACTATTTCTCAACCAAAATTCGTTTTTACTGTTGTGTTCGTTTTGGCCATAAACACCGCATGGTTTTCATGAATGCTTCGAGAATTTGGCCTTTCAAATTCTCTTAGAAGGCGGCCCCTCACTTCACACTTACATAGGTGATTTCTGAATATGTGGTATTTCACATAACTAAATCAGAATCATTAAAAGCTTATGCTTAACTTTCACTTGTTTGTACTGTCTTTTTACAGGAAATGAGTGAGAGTTGACAGTACTCTACATTACCTGCATAACTTGGTTGTCCCTTTAAACCTAGATCTTGGGATTTCCAATCAATTAGGTAGGGTTTCCGCTATGACGACTTATTTTATAGGCCTTAGACACATTCCCCTTGATATTTTCACAACCATCTCTCTAGTTAGGCCTTTTGTTAATGGATCCGCAATATTATCTTTTGACTTCACATAGTCAATCGAGATAATTCCACTAGAGAGTAGCTGTCTCACAGTATTGTGTTTTCGACATATATGTCGGGAATTTCCGTTTATACATGATATTCCTTGCCTTTTCTATTGCCGTTTGACTATCACAATGAATACATACAACTGTCACTGGTTTAGGGCAATTAGGAATGGCTTCTAAGAAATTTCGAAGCCACTCTGCTTCTTCACCAGCCTTATCCAAAGCAATAAATTCTGCTTCCATAGTAAACCTTGCAATGCAAGTTTGTTTGGATGATTTTCAAGACACTGCTCCTCCACCAAGTGTAAACACATACCCACTTGGGATTTGTATCTCTTGTGCCGGTTATCCAATTTGCATCACAATATCCTTCAAGTACCGTTGGATATTTTGTCTAATGCAAAGCATAATTTTGAGTGTGCTTCAAATAGCCCAGTACACGTTTCATTGTTTTCCAATGATTTCATTTGGACTAATTGTAAATCGACTTAGCTTGCTCACAGCACAAGCTATGTCTGGTCTAGTACAGTTCATGACATATATTAGACTGCCTAGTATACTAGCATAGTCATTTTGAGTTTTACTTTCTCTAGTATTCTTTGAAAGATGTAAATTAACATCTATTGGGGTATTTATTGATATAATATCTAGATTCTTGCATTTCTCAAGAATCTTCTCAATGTAATGAGACTACGATAGAGATAGTCCTTCAGATGTCTCATGGATTTTGATTCCTAAAATAACATCTGCCAACCCCATATCTTTCATATCAAATTTACTTGTGAGCATGCATTTGGTCACATTGACGATCTTACTATCACTGCCCATTATAAACATGTCGTCTACATACAAGCACACAATAGCAAAATCATTATGAGTATTCTTAAGATAAACACATTTATCACACTCATTTATTTTAAAGCCATTCGACAACATGACTTGATCAAATTTAGCATGCCATTGTTTTGGTACTTGTTTCAATCGATAGAGTGACTTGATAAGCCGACACATCTTCTTCTCTTGTCCTGGAACAATGAACCCTTCAGGTTGTTCTAGATATATTTCTTTCTCCAGATCCCCATTTAAGAAGGCCGTTTTCACATCCATTTGATGGATTTCGAGCTTATATATCGTAGCTATAGCAATTAGCATCCTTATGGATGTAATTTTAGTGACAGGTGAATAGTATCAAAATAATCAAGGTCTTCTCATTGCTTTTATCCTTTTATCACAAGCCTAGCCTTTATATTTATCAATAGTACCATCCGCTTTCATTTTCTTCTTCAATATTCACTTACATTGTAGTGGTTTATTACTAGGAGGAAGGTCAACCAATTCCCAAGTGTGGTTTCACAGGATGGATTCAACCTCACTATTGCTTTCCTCGATGTGCTGGCCCTGAATTTGGCGCATCGACCGTTGGTTGGTCCGTTAGTTTGGAGAGGTTCTGTGTAGCACTGATTGATCCGGATTATCGATCAGTACGTCTGGTTATGAGTCCTTTGACGGTGCTTCATTGGCAGTTGGAGTTCCTCTGCCACAAGAATGCTTCTAGCTATTTTGGAAGCTCGATTCATCTCTTCTTTTGGGGGAATATCTGAACAATAATTTTAAAAATTTTATTTGAGTCCCAATCTATTCCACACAATCCACGTGGCTGCCACACCTTCGGCTGGTTTCCATAGGTGGGAATGTGGGAATGGTGGCAAAATTGAGCCTTTTGTTACTTGTGGTCCCAAGCTCATACATTTCGTTTGATGTCCTCTGGAAGACCCAAAGTGATGATGTTCGCCTGAACTGTGTAGGTCTGTCAACTTCTGTATTACTTGGAAGTGTGTTAATATCGATCAGCGTCGGGTTGTGCCTATATGTAAGGTTTGGCAGCTAGCAGCGATGCTTATCTGTCATTGATTGACAGTTTCTGATTGATTGATTGCCATTAAATGAACTTAGATATATCTATTTGAAACAATTCGTTTGCATCATTTATTTTAGCAGAATCACTGTACACATGAACATTACTTACTCACAACTGATTTCGTTTTTCCTTGGTTAGCACTTTTGTCGATGCTAGTTCAGAGAGGGTTTCTCAAAGATCCATATGAAGATTGTATGAGCGACTTGAGTTCTGTTGAAACTGATAGTCTCGTATAAGTTACAGATGATTTATGAGATCTCTCTTCCCTCTGCACCTTATTTTCAGAGGCCATCCAAAGTCCATTGCTTTCATCAGATGGCCAAGTCTAAATGGGCGCATTAGAGTTAATTGCCTATTATTGTGAACTAAATTCAGTCGAGCAGTTTCAACTTCTGGCAGAAGCTAATGTTGCGGATTATGTATTCGAAATTCTTAGGTTATGAGGCAAGTAATCTTTTACTTGTATGACTGCTGGGTAATTTTTTATACACGAAAAAAGGCATTAACAATTGGCTTTCCTAATCATGAATTTGATGCCTATGGCCTTCTGGCAAGTTTATGTGGGTGAAGGTAGCCATTTGTTTTTTGTATACTTCATATGTACTTCTGATCAACATATTGGGAGATCCTCCAGAAACCCAAGAATATTGCTTGATTGTTTCTTCATCAGAAACGGCACACATGGTCTCTAGCATTTCCCGGTTCAATAAAAGAAATATTTCAGGGTCTTGGGATGTTTGTGTCTTTACCTTCTTTTATGATTTAACTAAAATAATACTTCCTTAGATACCTTAATCCTCTATAATTGGAAATCCTCATTCTCGTGACAAAGGATTGATGTTGTTCATTGATAAATAAATGCAAGGATCCTGTCGTCAGCTCTTGCCTTGGAGTTCTTCATCTCCTGTCAAATGCTGGACAAGCTTTTACACAGACTTGCAGTTGGCTTTGCCTCTCTAATTCCTGTCTTTGCTTATGTTGCCGAAGTGCCTTTTCATCCTGGTCAGCTTCAGCTACTGAAGCTCATCTTTAGTTGCATTTCTGACTGCCCTGGAGTGGCATCAACTTCACAAAATGAACAACTAGCTGTTATTTTGGCGAGGATGCTTAGAAGATATAATGATGGTGAAACAGGCATGCTTTCAGAATCATTCATGCTGATATGCTCTATCTTGATGAGTATGATGAATTCCCCAACTTCTCATGATGCCTTAAATCTAACAACATGCATTCAAGAGTCATTAAAAGATGCCATTTTGGCTAGTCTAAGTGCCACCAGAGAGCATACAGACCTCCTCCTGCATTCCTTGCTTCTACTGAAAGAGGCCTTTGCCTATGGTTATGGAGGTTACCCAGTCAACAACTCCAACAAGAATGGATTGCAAAATTGTGTCATTGATATATGTAGACGATGGCTATTGCCTTGGCTATGGAGGTCCATCAAAGGAGAAGAGGAGGTTGAGGAGACTGTCCTGGGCGTGCTTGATATATTTCATGCAATACTTATTCACAGCTATGACGACCAAACTAGTGAAGCAGGACCTGATCTCCAGTTCTTGGTTCACCTTCTCATTCAGCTGTTTGGCTTTATATCCAACAGAGAGGATGAAAAGCCGAATTTATTTGATGATGAGTTCACTCATGGAAGTTCTACTTGGAAATGATTGTGGGCAGAACATTAGGGATGCTGTGTCTTACCTTCCATCTGATCCAAATGATTTGCTGTTTCTGCTAGGGCAACAGAGCTCCCTTAATCTGCAGTTATCCTTTTGTCAATCTGCGGCCCTCCAAATTTTGTATTGCGGTTCTTTGTTTGATGAAAGGTATTTAGCCTGTCTATCCTGAATTCATGTATTTAGCAATATGATGCGGGGTCCAGTGTAGTCCATTAATTCCCATATCGTACTTAACATAAGCATCTTTGGCAGGCTTGCAGCTGATAAAATAGTGTTAGCTTCCATTGAACAATTTATCCTCGTCAATGGGTGTGATCCAACACGCACTTCTATGAGTTCGTCAACTGTTATTCAATTAGTTGCTGTATATAGTCTGCACTGGGAAATTTTAAGGTTATAAGATACCATCAAATGGCATCAAGAATATTGAAGACAAGCCATCTCCTGCAATCCAATTTCTTGCGACTATCATTGACTTCCACTAGGAGGCATATTCTCATTAATAAGTATCCAAATCCATAGCCACATGTGCGCCACATACCTCATACCCTATCCAAGCAACCGAAGCAAACACTGCCACTGCCAGAGCATTGGAAAACTTCCTATACATATCCGACTTAACAGAACTCCTCTTGGCCTGGGACAAAAAGAAATCTAATTACCTTGTTGGATCTCAGAAGCATAACAGATGCCCCAGAAATGAGGAACATAATATCAAATAGAAAATCTTTAAAACTGATACCTGCAAATGCTCTAATGTTCTCGAAAGAGAATTGAATATCCATAAGATTAAGAATGAGTCCAGAAAAGCATCAGGCAGGGCTAGAAACAGTCTTCCTCTTCCAGAAATGTCATTAATAGTACCCCATACTCGGTGATATCCAGCAATTCAGATGCCAAAAAATAAGTTATACCAAGAAGTAGCACCTTTGAGGTAAGACCACCGAGCGTAGGAGGAACAACACCATGCCCCATTGAAACACAAAGAATAAGAAGGCGTGAAATCGTTGTTTTTTAGGGCTCCAATTGTCGCGACCAGGTATAGGGTAAGAATTTGGATTTCTAGTTTCTACCATGAAAGTTAATGTAAGGTGGACAGCCACGTCTCACTCACATTATTGTTCAGATATACCCCCCAGGGAATCATCCATGAAGGTGTGGCAGCCACGTGGATTGTGTGGGACCCTTTCTGCTCTCCGGAGTTCTGCTTTTAAGATTTCGCGCCATTGCGTGCCACGTCATGTATAAACGTCCTATAACAACATATTCATTTTCCTTTTTCACATGCAACAACGATGGCTTCTTAAAATTGCTAGTTTATTTCGAAAAAAAAAATCAACAATTTCAAAAGAAAAATTAAAACAATCGAGTGAAATGATTAGTTAATAAAAAAATTTCATTATCGATAATAATTTATGTTTTAATATTTTAGTGAATGATAAAAATTATTTTTGAGTTTTTGAAAACTCTGCATGAAACAGGGCCACTTAGATTTTAACCATGAGAATTAGCTTGCGACGAAGACATCAATCTCGATACATTCTCAAAGCTACTTAAACTCAGCACAGCATCCATTCTCTAAAGGTAGATCATTTCAGATAACTAGTTAGGAGCAATCGATATCTGGAGAAAGCACCCGATATAGATGCCTACCAGAGGTCGTCTCGTGCTCTTCCCAACTTCTTATATGACTGCTGATGTATCAATCAGTCATGGGAATCAACAAGGAAAAAGGCAGGAAGTCCTGGAAGAGTGAACACAAGCCATCAACTTCACCAATCACTTCAAAAATCACATGATGGTTGTTTACTATGGACAATAGCCAACATTTCCTATTTCCAGAAAACGTTCTCATTGATGGACAAAGACCAACTCATCGCTTTTTTTTTTTTAAAGCATTTTTGTCAAGTCAAGGAGTGGAAGATGACAAAATCAAGTCAGCTAAGCGGATTCGATTGTGTATAACTTCTAAGCTCCCAAAGATGGACTAACCACAAAGCGAGTGACAAGTAGAAAATCGCGTCCACCATTTCCGAGTTCCTTTCGAATTTAATGAATTGATAAGTTGATGAGAAAACATTTGATGTGCCCAATTAAGTTAGAATCTACCGCAAACCGACAAATATAACCAAGGAACGCCGCCAACCCTTTGGTGATGGTCATCTCATAGTTTTCAACTAGGATATGTTCACTAGAAATTTAAAATTTGTCATGAAGGTACAATTGAGTCCTAAAACTTGTAAAAAGTATAATCAAGTCCTAAAACTTGTCAAATTGGTGCAATCAAGTCATTCTGTTAACTTTGTCCTCTTTGGATAACGGAAAATGCCAACATGACTTGTTTTGAGGGCTTAGGGTTTAGAGAGAGAGTAGATCTGGTTTTCGTTTCGTGAAGACGAAGGAAGGGAAGGAGAAGAACAGGTGGGACTATGATAGACGCCAAGAGAAAAGTGCAGCAAGACAAATGGATGAGGGCTACCAGGCCAATTTACTCCCCACCAATGCCATCCCTTTTCGTCGGTGGTGGGGCGGTGATGGCAGTGAAGGCTGAAGCCCTCGCTGCTATTCTGCTTCTGTGTCCTTTTTTTTTATAACTTATTTTTTAAATTAATTTAATTAAAAATTATATTGAAAAAATCATATTTGAGCCAAAACACCGTCATTTTAGCAACGTCGTCGCCATATAGGAGGCCACATCAACATTTTTCGTTAACCAAAGTGGACAGAATTAACAAAAGGACTCGCCATCAATTTGACAAGTTTTAGGACTCGATTACATTTTTAGTAAGTCTTAGGAATCAATTGCAATTTCTTGACAAATTTTAGGACTTCCAGTAAACATATCCCTTTTCAAATATAAAGGGAACTCTACTTTTCGCATGATAATATCCAATAACAGGCTTCAAAGATCAGTTATTCGTCAAGTAGCATATCAAACCTCAGGAGTGGATTTCTCTCGCCGAAGAGGGAGGATGTGGTCAAAGTTGAGGATTTGGATGATTCCGCTCCTCGTAAAAAAAAAAATTGAGGATTAAAACTCATTCACCATGTTCTTAGCCAAGTCGAAACTGTTGACACTTAAATTTCACTTTTTCATTTAGTCATCATAATTGTAGGAAAATTAGGCATCGACCCCGGCCCCTAACAAAGAAATATTAGTTAATTGCATATAGACATCAGGAGCATTTGCATTAGTGGTAATAGGCTCATTCTTATTGGACCGGCAAGGAACATGCTTAAATGATGGTTCGGGACTTAATTAATTTTGCTTGAGACTTAATTAGTTTTCACTTGAGACTGACACAGGGAAGCTTCGAACTTATCAAGTCCACATGAATAAGGAATATTTCTGAAAATCCCAATTGCGAAATAGCATTACTCCGACAGCAAGTAAGGAAAAGATTGTGTATAATTCTTCCGAAGTAAAAGAGAATCGATGGACTCTGAAGATCATCTGTTATTTTCTTTCATCTATTCCTTCATGTAAGACGAAGAAGGAAAGATTAAAATAGACGTGCACATGGAGGAATGAATCCGGTCATTGATAGAGGGGATATTCATGGAGACCCACACAGAAGGAATCCTTCATGCACTGATTCACAGCCAATTCTCGAGGTCAATCCAAAGCCAAATTTTAGTAATTGACTCCACAAGTCCAGGCTTTTTGTCACACCCGAACCCACGAGTCTAGCAACATCCCTGTCATACCTGTAAGGTTGAATGGCCGACAATCACGATGGCCCAGGAAACTTGTCGTAACCAAACGACCTCAGAGTTCCTTAGGCAACGAAAATGAGCTCCTTTAATCTCATACACAGAAAAAAAGGGTAGAGAGAGAGACAGACCAATCAATTCACCAAACCACATTTTATATTACATGCCCTTTTCTTACAACTGTCAGGATGACATCACATACACGATTCAAAGCTTTCGTCACCTCATTATAGCTCATTGCTCGACCTTTACAACAAAAGGCTCTAGGTCGGCAAGATTTTCAACTTCAATAGCGGGCAAACCATACAAATTTCCTTTGAGGGGCTTCTGCCTCAACCCTACTCATCATCATCCATCCCACCATATGGTCTAGGGAAAGACTAAGTCTCTGGATCAATTCCCCTCGGGATCCCCTGTCTTACTCGTATTACATTCACTGCTGGGGATGGGGATCTGAAAAATAAGGGTAATCACTAT
>JAGVVM010018102.1:0-11699 GCA_019149425.1 Psidium friedrichsthalianum
GGATTGATTGATCAAGACTATTTAGTAAAAACTGGCCTATGAGTGGCTCCTAACGGAGTATGCTGAGCCGGCCGCCCAGAGCACGGTGGAATACGGTTTTGGAAGAATGATTATATGTGAGTTCACAAATTTTGGCCATCAATTTTGTGATTTATGCAATTTAGTTCTGTTAGCCAAAAAGCGCAATTGAGAATAGGAGATGAGGGCATTAAAATATATAAATATGAAATGTGTCTTCATCTAATAACTTAAGTTTTTAGAACAATTGGCTATGGTCCCACAATATTATATATGATATTAAAGTAGGAGGTCCTGAGATCAAATAGTGTGAGGCTTGGAAAGACTCGTTAAAGGACCTTTGTACCAAGGAGAAAGTACGATTTCTTTGAGAAAAATCGCATAACATCTCAGCCATTCTCTTCTCAAAACAAAAGAGTACTACGGTGGAATGAGTCTTATCTGGGCAAGGAAGAACTCTTGGCCGTGTTCCTGGTTGTCGTGATAAGAGGAAGTCTCGGACACTCACCTGTGGAGATTGGACCAGATCGGTCCGATCTGGCTCTTGAGCGATTCAGTGAAACCGATTGAGTTCGGAAAGGCAAGATTCTCGTTCTAAATATGTGCAGAACCATGTTCTGGTTTCTGTCTGCGCTGTTCCACAACGGCAAATTCTTAATTCCAAACAGCAAAATGTGTTGCCGTGGCAATAGAATTGCACCGTAATTAACCACTTGAGCAAAGAGTAGCATCAGATTTTGGTTTGGTTCTTGAAAAACCTAACCTTCCATTCCGTCCGCGCCGCGACTCGGAAGGAAGCAATTCGCGAGTGTGATAGCACAACACCAGGAATTGAATCAGAGAGAGATGGATAAACAGTCAACTTTTCCCAAATGCCTAATCCTACTACAATCTCTTGCCAAATAAGAACATGCCATTTGAGCTAGACAATCCTGTTGGTGAGTTCAAGCGTGCGTACAAAAGAAGCGTGATAAAGAGAAAAGAGCGCCCGGCACTACTTGCTCTGGCGGGAGAGACGGAAGAGGGATCGGCGAACTGCATAGTGGACTGAGAGGGCACGAAACCACCGCCGGGGAAGTGTGGATTGAGCCGCCGAGGCGTGATTCGCGGATTCGCAATTGTGATTTTGCGAGAGAGCGTCGAGGCATGTGCGTGAGAGAGGACAGGAAGAGCAGGCTGCATGAAATGAATCACGATTAGGTTTAGGTTTAATAAGTTTTTGAAAAAAACAAAAATGTTTTGATTTTGTCTGGACGGCCGGGTCTCTAGGAATCAGAAATCAGACCATTCAGATACTGTTTATAACTTTAGAAATTGAGAACTGGATAGATGTCTTTGGAATCGGACCCAATCGGCCAATTCGATCCGGCTCGGGCGATGCCCAATTCAATGGTTCTCTCTGTTCACCCAGTTTGGACGAAGCAGGCTTGGGTGAAATTCTTCATTTTTCCGAGGTTCGAGGAGAGCCCACATTCTGACCAGAGTGGTCTGTGATCTCGTTTTCTTTCTATTTCGTTTCATGTAATAGAAACTCCAATAGACAACGCCAAATTACAACGCGTGTGACGTCCCGTCTCGTCTCTCTCTCCACTCTTTCAGTCTTCCAGAAGTGACCGCGCAGGGCATGGAAGCTTGGACGGGCGTTACGCGAGAGATTTTGTTTCCTTCCATTCAATTCAAGAAACCCCAAAACGAGAAACTGTTTCATCCCTCCATCGGTAAGCCCATAGCCCGTTCTTGCGTCCTTGCGGAGCTCCGTCTTCGACGACCCATCTTCTCAATTACTCTTGTCGCGCGCGTTGTTGGGTTTAATCGGCCCCTGCATTTGCCGGCCTCCGAATTCTC
This sequence comes from Psidium friedrichsthalianum, assembly GCA_019149425.1. Classification (NCBI taxonomy): domain Eukaryota; kingdom Viridiplantae; phylum Streptophyta; class Magnoliopsida; order Myrtales; family Myrtaceae; genus Psidium; species Psidium friedrichsthalianum. The sequence goes on from JAGVVM010018102.1 coordinate 1,864, forward strand.
CGAACTTCGCGTGACGGCGGTCTCCAATCGAGCCAGGATTCCACTACCCACTTCGCGTTTCGTGCAAATTTTCGAGCTTCGAATTCTCTGAGGACCCGTTATGCCTCCATTCTTGTCGACCTGTAAGTCGCTGGTGGGATCGTTCGTCACGCACAAGAATTGGAGCTGGCATGTGATTAAGCCTGCTTCAAGTTACCGACAGCTTCATCGTGGCCATCAGACGCGATGTTTGGGATGCATTGCTGGTGTGACAGCCCCTTCTATCCACAGACCATCTGATGCAAAAAAGGACCTCCGGATTCTACGGGGGAGCTTGCTTAGCGGTGACGCTGTGCAGACGAGGCGGTTTCTAGGTTGTGGAGATGGCGAAGAAGGAGGCGATTTGTCCAGAGTCTACGAAGAGAGGCGTGTTCTGGGGTACTACTGACTATACTTTTGAGCTTGTCCTTTATGTTAAATTTTGTGCTTAAAATTGTCACATTTCGATCGGTGGGACTTTGGTCTCGGTGCCAATATAACTAGTAGGTTGTTCAGATGCAAAGCTTGTTTGTGCCTGCATTCGTGCTTTCACTGCTCTGTCTCAGTGAAGGTTTGTTACTTGCAATGGTTTGTTTGGAGAATGCAGTGATATAGGATGATGCTAAGCCAAACCTCATGTTTATTGTCTAAGACGGAAATTTCTAGTATTGAATTTTATTTTTCAAGTGTTGCTTGCATGGTTTACAGTTTGGAATTTCATTAATGTTTGTCTCCAATATTGTGAATGGTCAATGTGTGGATCTGCGGGTGTTGTTCATTGCACTCATAAGCTCTATCTCCTTGTCGTCATTATTATATTGTGGCACGATTGTTTTTTCACAAGAAGTACAAATTCGGTGTTTCCTCTGCTTAGCAGGTATTCTCCAGTGCAGTTATTTGATGTTGTTGCAGCTGTTGATTTGTATCAAGATTTTGTCCCCTAGTGTCAGCGCTCAGAGATCACAAAGAGATATCTTGGTGGATCGTTGATGCGGAGCTTGAGATTGGTTTCAAATTTTAGTAGAAAGTTATGTTTCACATGTAGAGTTGAAAAGACCTCAGTACATTAAGGTAAACTGACTCCCAGACCACTTCCTTGGGTAGAATCATGTTTCCTTGTGTCACTGCTTGGATGAATATGCTTGGTCAACCTACTTCCCGCTACTTTTTGTTTCTTGTATTCTAAGATATATTGTCTAATGAAACTATAGTTCAACGTCAGTATCAAGTAGATGTTGCAAGCATTGTGCTTGAGCAGCTGCCTTTGTACAAATACATGAATTTGGACACTTCACATGTTGTCCAACTTCCATTTTTTTGTATCTCTTCCCATTTAGTCGGATTATATTATGTACATTTTGACAAAGACCATATCTTTGTAAGTGATTTGATATCTTTGATTAATGAGTACTGGTAGGCAGTTACTATGTATCAGCCACCAGTGACAATACTCTATCTCTCTCTCTCTCTCTCTCTCTCCCCGAACTTTAATCTCTCTGATGTTATTTTTGTCACTTCTAGACTACAGTGTCACAGAGCACACTCTTCGACCATTTGATAAATATCTGGCAATTCAATTTAGGACCAGTTCCAGGATCTTGCAGTATTTACTTTTTGGTGGATTTCAAGTTTCAGTCACACTCTACCGTCAAGTACGGAGCTCTCCTCTGTTAGTATTGATGATTGACTTACTTGTATCTATCTATGTTTATTAACCTGATCAGGTGACTCGTGCATATTGTGCAACTCCTTTCCTTTGGTTGAGGCTTTCTCATATCATGAATCCTACTTTTGTTTTTTCACTAACAATTTTGTGTCTTTCTTTTGGTCAGTTAGGAGGATGATTCACACATGGATTGCTAATATTTTTCATTAAATGGAAGGCTAAATATTAGATAGTATTCTATTCACATTCATTTGTTGCTGGGGAACTTCTGTCCCCTTGAGAGGGCCTCTTGAGTCTTTTGCTGTAGTATGATCACTTGAGCTTGTTGTACTGGCGACAGTGTTGCCACTGATTTGTTTTGCCCATTGTTTAATATGATCATTGGATCCATTTGCTCTATGCATCATTCTCCTACTGGATTTACAATAATTATCCGGAGTTTTGTTTAAATTGTTTTAAGTTCTAGCATATCCCAAGCTGCATCTCTGCATGTACAGTTTTTCTGGATGTGGGTGTTAAAACTATCTGGGCCCTGTATTACTCTGATGTTGTCCCTATGATTGGAGAATGCATCTATAAATGATGGGTGCAATCAACTGTTAATGGGGACCTTAATTTGGCTGGTTACTTAAAGTCTCAGTTGAACCGAAAATCATCTGCCACCATTTGGATTGACAATGGCTTTGCTTTTTGGCAGGTCGCCTCCATGTTTTTCAGGGAAGTAGTCTCTAGACTTGTTGGTCCGTTCAGTGAACGCTGCCATTGATATATGGACCGGGGATCCGCATTCAGGAAGATGCTTATGGGCAGAGGGCTTAAAAGCATGGTTCTGGTCTCAGCACATACGGCATAGGAGGGACGTCGTTACATACAAATTCCGGTGGAATTAATAATCTTGACCATCGGAGGGTTGTTTGCCTTGGTGGTCTCTCATAGTCTGTTATAAGTGTAACTGTGATTCTTCTCTTTAGATTCTTTTGGACAGTAGTTAAGGAGCTGTTTAACTGATCAATGTAGGCGTCGCCCTCGCAGTGTTCCTACCAAAAGCGTCTTCGTACTCCTACATTCTTAAGACATGGGTACGACTTCCTCCCCACGGGAAAGTTGCAACCGATATATAATCTCCAGCATCAGATGAAAATATGGTAAATCAGATCCGATCACGATGTTTTCATCAAACTAACGATTGGAACATATCTTGTACATGACAAGTAAAATTTCTCTAGTAATACATGATCTAGAAATCGAAATCTTCCTCATAAATTGTTGTTTCACTTTCCTTCTTCTATTGTTGTCGATTGCTTCAAGTCAATTATGATTAGTTTTTTTTTTGGTAAAGAACCAAGATTAGGTTTTGTATCAATTATTGTGAAAACAAGCGATCAAACACAATATTAAACAGAACGTGAAAATAAATCGGACATTGAACTTATATGATTAAGTTGATGTGACCAACTTAATGGGTGAGAAAACACAAGGTTTTACTATATATCAAGCGATATAATGGAAAATACAATCACAATCTAGTTATTCAAGCAATGTTAGTGTTTTCAAATCTTAGTTACGCTCAATAATCTCAATGTTTAGCCTCACACAATCGCTGTGAAATAATTACTCAATATCATAGAGAAATAGACGAAATCTTAGCTGAAAAATTTAACTGGTTTGAACATTCTCGGAATGCTTTAAGGCGTAATTTCCGAAGAAGTAGCCTCTAACTTCTGCACAACGGCATCACGACCATTCCCAAACATAAGGCATAGAAACCCTCGGTCAAAGTCACACGGAAAATATCATTATTTAAGTCCTCTAATCACGCTCAAAATCCAACACCACTTTCGACTCCAACATGCAAAAACGATTTGGATTTGAAAGAAGGCGGCCATCAATTCCATTTCGGACTTTCCTCATACAGCCAGACTTCTCCGCACTTTGATTCAGATCGGGCATCGTTCGCGTTCTCAAACTCTACACAAATTTTAATAGATATTACAGAAAGGTCTCTGCACTGTGGGGGCATAGGCTAGCTTAATATATATACACAGAATGAGGGATGACAATCGACTATTAGCTTATAATGAAGATACACGATTTGTTCTCCATTCTGCTACACATTTTACATGTGTGTTTGCACTAGCATGTGTTGCACTAGCATAAGCAAAGCTAAACATTTAAGACGATATAGACTAATAAATTATCATATCACCTGTGGCACTCATCTTGTTCATGCAAACCCAATGCAACAGTTTTGCCTGATCTTTTGCAGCTCAGTCGCAACACCATTGATGCCTCATCCGTCTTCCAGGAAGACGGATGAGCATCAATGGTGTTGCGACTGAGCTGCAAAAGATCAGGCAAAAACTGTTGGCATGGGTTTGCATGAACAAGATGAAGTGCCACAGGTGATATGATAATTTATTAGTCTATATCGTCTTAAATGTTTAGCTTTGCTTATGCTAGTGCAAACACATGCTAGTGCAAACACACATGTAAAATGTGTAGCAGAATGGAGAAACAAATCGTGTATCTTCATTATAAGCTAATAGTCGATTGTCATCCCTCATTCTGTGTATATATATTAAGCTAGCCTATGCCCCCACAGTGCAGAGACCTTTCTGTAATATCTATTAAAATTTGTGTAGAGTTTGAGAACGCGAACGATGCCCGATCTGAATCAAAGTGCGGAGAAGTCTGGCTGTATGAGGAAAGTCCGAAATGGAATTGATGGCCGCCTTCTTCAAATCCAAATCGTTTTGCATGTGGAGTCGAAAGTGGTGTTGGATTTGAGCGTGATTAGAGGACTTAAATAATGATATTTTCCGTGTGACTTTGACCGAGGGTTTCTATGCCTTATGTTTGGGAATGGGTCGTGATGCCGTTGTGCAGAAGTTAGAGGCTACTTCTTCGGAAATTACGCCTTAAAGCATCCGAGAATGTTCAAACAGTTAAATTTTCAGCTAAGATTTCGTCTATTTCTCTATGATATGAGTAATTATTTCACAAGCGATTGTGTGAGGCTAAACATTGAGATTATGAGCGTAACTAAGATTTGAAAACACTAACATTGCTTGAATAACTAGATTGTGATTGTATTTTCCATTATATCGCTTGATATATAGTAAAACCTTGTGTTTTTCTCACCCATTAAGTTGGTCACATCAACTTATCATATAAGTTCAATGTCCGATTTATTTTCACGTTCTGTTTAATATTGTGTTTGATCGCTTGTTTCACAATAATTGATACAAAACCTAATCTTGTTCTTTACCAAAAAAAAAAACTAATCATAATTGACTTGAAGCAAATCGACAACAATAGAAGAAGGAAAAGTGAAAACAAACAAATTTATGAGGAAGATTTCGATTTCTAGATCATGTATTACTAGAGAAATTTACTTGTCATGTACAAGATATGTTCCAATCGTTAGTTTGATGAAAAAACATCGTGATCGGATCTGATTTACCATATTTCATCTGATGCTGGGAGATTATATATCGGTTGCAACTTTCCGTGGGGAGGAAGTCGTACCCATGTCTTAAGAATGTAGGAGTACGAAGACGCTTTTGGTAGGAACACTGCGAGGGCGACGCCTACATTGATCAGTTAAACAGCTCCTTAACTACTGTCCAAAAGAATCTAAAGAGAAGAATCACAGTTACACTTATAAACAGACTATGAGAGACCACCAAGGCAAACAACCCTCCGATGGTCAAGATTATTAATTCACCGGAATTTGTAATGTAACGACGTCCCTCCTATGCCGTATGTGCTGAGACCAGGAACCATGCTTTTAAGCCCTCTGCCCATAAGCATCTTCCTGAATGCGGATCCCCGGTCCATATATCAAATGGCAGCGTTCACTGAACGGACCAACAAGTCTAGAGACTACTTCCCTGAAAACATGGAGGCGACCTGCCAAAAAGCAAAGCCATTGTCAATCCCAAATGGTGGCAGATGATTTTCGGTTCAACTGAGACTTTAAGTAACCAGCCAAATTAAGGTCCCCATTAACAGTTGATTGCACCCATCATTTATAGATGCATTCTCCAATCATAGGGACAACATCAGAGTAAATACAGGGCCCAGAAAGTTTTAACACCCACATCCAGAAAAACTGTACATGCAGAGATGCAGCTTGGGATATGCTAGAACTTAAAACAATTTAAACAAAACTCCGGATAATTATTGTAAATCCAGTAGGAGAATGATGCATAGAGCAAATGGATCCAATGATCATATTAAACAATGGGCAAAACAAATCAGTGGCAACACTGTCGCCAGTACAACAAGCTCAAGTGATCATACTACAGCAAAAGACTCAAGAGGCCCTCTCAAGGGGACAGAAGTTCCCCAGCAACAAAATGAATGTGAATAGAATACTATCTATATTAGCCTTCCATTTAATGAAAAATATTAGCAATCCATGTGTGAATCAATCCTCCTAACTGACCAAAGAAAGACACAAAAATGTTAGTGAAAAAACAAAAGTAGGATTCATGATATGAGAAAGCCTCAACCAAAGGAAAGGAGTTGCACAATATGCACGAGTCACCTGATCAGGTTAATAAACATAGATAGATACAAGTAAGTCAATCATCAATACTAACAGAGGAGAGCTCCGTACTTGACGGTAGAGTGGTGACTGAAACTTGAAATCCACCAAAAAGTAAATACTGCAAGATCCTGGAACTGGTCCTAAATTGAATTGCCAGATATTTATCAAATGGTCGAAGAGTGTGCTCTGTGACACTGTAGTCTAGAAGTGACAAAAAATAACATCAGAGAGATTAAAGTTCGGGGAGAGAGAGAGAGAGAGAGAGAGAGGAGAGAGTATGTCACTGGTGGCTGATACATAGTAACTGCCTACCAGTACTCATTAATCAAAAGATATCAAATCACTTACAAAGATATGGTCTTTGTCAAATGTACATAATATAATCCGACTAAATGGGAAGAGATACAAAAAAAATGGAAGTTGGACAACATGTGAAGTGTCCAAATTCATGTATTTGTACAAAGGCAGCTGCTCAAGCACAATGCTTGCAACATCTACTTGATACTGACGTTGAACTATAGTTCATTAGACAATATATCTTAGAATACAAGAAACAAAAAGTAGCGGGAAGTAGGTTGACCAAGCATATTCATCCAAGCAGTGACACAAGGAAACATGATTCTACCCAAGGAAGTGGTCTGGGAGTCAGTTTACCTTAATGTACTGAGGTCTTTCAACTCTACATGTGAAACATAACTTTCTACTAAAAATTTGAACCAATCTCAAGCTCCGCATCAAACGATCCACCAAGATATCTCTTGTGATCTCTGAGCGCTGACACTAGGGGACAAAATCTTGATACAAATCAACAGCTGCAACAACATCAAATACTGCACTGGAGAATACCTGCTAAGCAGAGGAAACACCGAAATTTGTACTTCTTGTGAAAAAACAATCGTGCCACAATATAATAATGACGACAAGGAGATAGAGCTTATGAGTGCAATGAACAACACCGCAGATCACACATTGACCATTCACAATATTGGAGACAAACATTAATGAAATTCCAAACTGTAAAACCATGCAAGCAACACTTGAAAAAATAAAATTCAATACTAGAAATTTCCGTCTTAGACAAATAAAACATGAGTTTGGCTTAGCATCATCCTATATCACTGCATTCTCCAAACAAACCATTGCAAGTAACAAACCTTCACTGAGACAGAGCAGTGAAAGCACGAATGCAGGCACAAACAAGCTATGCATCTGAACAACCTACTAGTTATATTGGCACCGAGACCAAAGTCCCACCGATCGAAATGTGACAATTTTAAGCACAAAATTTAACATAAAAGGACAAGCTCAAAAGTATAGTCAGTAGTACCCCAGAACACGCCTCTCTTCGTAGACTCTGGACAAATCGCCTCCTTCTTCGCCATCTCCACAACCTAGAAACCGCCTCGTCTGCACAGCGTCACCGCTAAGCAAGCTCCCCGTAGAATCCGGAGGTCCTTTTTGCATCAGATGGTCTGTGGATAGAAGGGGCTGTCACACCAGCAATGCATCCCAAACATCGCGTCTGATGGCCACGATGAAGCTGTCGGTAACTTGAAGCAGGCTTAATCACATGCCAGCTCCAATCTTGTGCGTGACGAACGATCCCACCAGCGACTTACAGGTCGACAAGAATGGAGGCATAACGGGTCCTCAGAGAATTCGGAAGCTCGAAAATTGCACGAAACGCGAAGTGGGTAGTGGAATCCTGGCTCGATTGGAGACCGCCGTCACGCGAAGTTCGGAGAATTCGGAGGCCGGCAAATGCAGGGGCGATTAAACACCAAACAACGCGCGCGACAAGAGTAATTGAGAAGATGGGTCGTCGAAGACGGAGCTCCGCAAGGACGCAAGAACGGGCTATGGGCTTACCGATGGAGGGATGAAACAGTTTCTCGTTTTGGGGTTTCTTGAATTGAATGGAAGGAAACAAAATCTCTCGCGTAACGCCCGTCCAAGCTTCCATGCCCCTGCGCGGTCACTTCTGGAAGACTGAAAGAGTGAGAGAGAGAGACGAGACGGGACGTCACACGCGTTGTAATTGGCGTTGTCTATTGGAGTTTCATTACAATGAAACGAAATAGAAAAGAAAACGAGATCACAGACCACTCTGGTCAGAATGTGGCTCTCCTCGAACCTCGGAAAAATGAAGAATTTCACCCAAAGCCGCTTCGTCCAAACTGGGTGAACAGAGAGAACCAATTGAATTGGGCATCGCCCGAGCCGGATCGAATTGGCCGATTGGGTCCGATTCCAAAAGACATCTATCCAGTTCTCAATTTCTAAAGTTATAAACAGTATCTGAATGGTCTGATTTCTGATTCCTAGAGACCGGCCGTCCAGACAAAATCAAACATTTTTGTTTTTTCAAAAACTTATTAAACCTAAACCTAATCGTGATTCATTTCATGCAGCCTGCTCTTCCTGTCCTCTCTCACGCACATGCCTCGACGCTCTCTCGCAAAATCACAATTGCGAATCCGCGAATCACGCCTCGGCGGCTCAATTCCACACTTCCCGGCGGTGGTTCGTGCCCTCTCAGTCCACTATGCAGTTCGCCGATCCTCTTCCGTCTCTCCCGCCAGAGCAAGTAGTGCCGGGCGCTCTTTTCTCTTATCACGCTTCTTTTGTACGCACGCTGAACTCACCAACAGGATTGTCTAGCTCAAATGGCATGTCTTATTTGGCAAGAGATTGTAGTAGGATTAGGCATTTGGGAAAAGTGACTGTTTATCCATCTCTCTCTGATTCAATTCCTGGGTGTTGTGCTATCACACTCGCGAATGCTTCCTTCCGAGTCGCGGCGCGGACGGAATGGAAGGTTAGGTTTTCAAGAACCAAACCAAAATCTGATGCTACTCTTGCTCAAGTGGTTAATTACGGGTGCAATTCTATTGCCAACGGCAACACATTTTGCTGTGGAATTAAGAATTTGCCGTTGTGGAACAGCGCAGACAGAAAACCAGAACATGGTTCTGCACATATTAGAACGAGAATCTTGCCTTTCCGAACTCAATCGGTTTCACTGAATCGCTCAAGAGCCAGATCGGACCGATCTGGTCCAATCTCCACAGGTGAAGTGGTCCGAGACTTCCTCTTATCACGACAACCAGGAAACACGGCCAAGAGTTCTCCTTGCCAGATAAGACTCATTCCACCGTAGTACTCTTTGTTTGAGAAGAGAATGGCTGAGATGTTATGCGATTTTTCTCAAAGAAATCGTACTTTCTCCTTGGTACAAAGGTCCTTTAACGAGTCTTTCCAAGCCTCACACTATTGATCTCAGGACCTCCTACTTTAATTATCATATATAATATTGTGGGACCATAGCCAATTGTTCTAAAAACTTAAGTTATTAGATGAAGACACAATTCATATTATATATTTTAATGCCCTCATCTCCTATCTCAATTGCGCTTTTTGGCTAACAGACTAAATTGCATAAATCACAAAAATTGATGGCCAAAATTTGTGAACTCAACATATAATCATTCTTCCAAAAACCGTATTCCACCCGTGCTCTGGGCGCCGGCTCAGCATACTCCGTTAGGAGCCACTCAATAGGCAAGTTTTTACTAAATAGTCTTGATCAATCAATCC
>JAGVVM010018103.1:0-10448 GCA_019149425.1 Psidium friedrichsthalianum
CGATCTTCTATAATAAACTACTTCAATTTTACGGCAATACTTCGGCAGTAATTCGGTATAAAACACTGGCATGAGCAACTACGATATTTTTACTCAATTCAACTACGACTAAATCAATTTCCACTAAGTAGAAAATTCAGCAACAAATTCAAGTATACGCAAGCCACAACCCGAAAAATTTCAACCGGATATCCCGTTCTAGTATTAACTAAATCTCGAGACCAAGTATAGAAATGAGCTCACCGATCTACTAAGCTCGGGCAGTCTCGAGGTCGCACGATCGGTAGTAGAAGACGAGCAACACAAGACCCTTTGTAGACCCCCCCCCCCAAAATGAAAATAAAAAGAGAGACCGAGAGTTGTGAGGATGAGTAGAAAGAAAGTGAGCCACGGGAGTTTTTACCGACAGTTATGCGGATGATTTCTCCAAAACCAACCAAAAGGAAAAAGGATTATGAGCAATCTATGAAGTATCTTCTGGAAGTGGTATGGTGGTCCAATGGGATGTTAGCATCGGTCACTCCACTAACTCCACCGACTAAAGAAAAGAAAAGTGTCTGCTGTGAATTTGCAACCAAAAGGGACCAGAAATGGTTTCGTCGGCCGATAGAAAAGTAATCATTTGAAAGGTCAAACGACTTTCGATCGAAGCGATTCAAGTTGCGTTGAGTTCAGAAGGTGTTAAACTACAATATATCCGAAAATCATGAAGATTCAACGGTCGGATCTCCGACGACAGCTTATTGACTATCGCATTCAGATAAAAAAAATTAGGAGTTCACCGCACTTGGAACTTGGATTTCTGCCGAATTGAAGTCCCATGGTCAAAGAAGATATTTGACCATGCATTAAACTAGCACTCAAGCCTTCTGCCGTGGGTGAAAAAAAAAGGGAAGAAGAAGAGAAAAAAAAAAGTCTTTATCCCAACTCATCCCATACATTAATGTAGTTTGATATTTGGTCCAATAAGAAGAGACTTTGTGTCTTGGTTGGTGGAGAGCATTAACCATCAATTAATGCTAATTATGGACTAAAGGTTAAAATGAAGACATAATTTATTAATTATCTAAATTGAAAAAAAAATTAGAGTGATCGGCAACGTTTCGGCCGATTTCGGAATTTTTCGGAAAACGCGTCTTTGGTACCAGAACGACGCAACGACCCCAACTAACACAGACCAAGCTTCGAATTTCTAAAATCTATCATGATCGATCAAATAAAAAGTCTAGAGTGGACCAGGGGCAAAACGGTCATTTTTCATTTTCGCCTTTCTTCGCGGCGCTCCAAAATAAAATCGCGACTCCGAAGCTCAATGAGGATAAATTGAACCCAAAACACCATTGCGATATCCGCAAAATTTCGGTTGTCTGAATTCGGAAATTTCGTTTCGTGGTCGAATCCATTAATTTGCAACTTTAGTAAATACTCAGGCCAACGGGCGACTGTTAGGAGATACGCGTATCGACTTATTAGGTCCACATACTTCATGTCCTAAATAGCCTTTCCCTTTTCGGTTGGCCATCCCGAGGTGATCAATCTCGACTGAGATTTAACCCAAGCGCAACAATGAAGTATATCCATTCTGTTCAAAAATTCCGAAAAAGATCGAAAATTCCGGATATCACAATTCTTCCCTCCTTAAACAAATTTCGTCCTCGAAATTTACAATCTACGAATCTACTACAATGTTCAACTACTCAAATAGATAGGGGTACATGCTCCTCATCTCTTCTTCATTTTTCCAGGTAGAGCCCTCGGTCCCATGGTGTTCCCAGACCACTTTAACCAGCTGGATCGTTTTGTTCCTCAGGACGTGCTCCTTTCGATCTTCAATCCGAATTGGTCTTTCTACGTACGAGGCTCGATCGTCTATTTCGATGACTTCATGATCGAGTATATGACTCTGGTCCGGCTCATATTTCCTTAGCATTGACACGTGGAAAACATTATGAACTTGAGACAAACTCGGTGGCAACGCTAAACGGTAAGCCAGATTCCCAACGCGTTCTAAGATCTCGAATGGGCCTACGAATCTTGGACTCAATTTTCCTTTCTTTCCAAATCGAGATAATCCTCGCATCGGCGATACCTTAAGGAATACATGATCTCCAACCTGGAATTCCAAAGGCTTTCGCCGTTTATCCGCATAACTTTTCTGGCAACTCTGAGCCGTTTTCAATCTATCTCTAATTGTTTTGACCGCCTCAACTGACTGTTGGACCAACTCAGGACCTGTTATACTCCATTCACCAACTTGGTCCCAACAAACTGGAGTCCTACATGCCCTGCCATACAAAGCCTCAAACGGTGCCATTTTTATACTCTGCTGATAACTATTATTATACGAGAATTCCACCAAATGTAACTTTTCTTCCCATCCGCCCTTAAAATCGATCACACAAGCCCTTAGCATGTCTTCCAAAGTCTGAATCGTTCTTTCGGACTGTCCGTCAGTCTGCGGGTGATAAGCGGTACTGAATTGTAATTTCGATCCTAGGGCAGCCTGTAAACTTTTCCAAAAGATAGCAGTAAACCTAGGATCACGATCTGAAGTTACAGATACTGGCACTCCGTGAAGGCGAATGATCTGCCAGATATAAAGCTCTGCCAATTTTTCCAAAGTAGTGTCCTTTCGCACTGCTATAAAGTGAGCCGACTTCGTCAACCTGTCGACCACTACCCAAATCGAATCATTACCTCTTTGACTCCTCGGCAGTCCTGTCACAAAGTCCATTGTGATGTGTTCCCACTTCCACTCTGGTATTTCTAATGGTTGCAGCAATCCTCCAGGCTTACCATGTTGTGCCTTTACTTGCTGGCACGTTAAACATTTAGCCACATACTTCGTCACGTCAACTTTCATTCCGTTCCACCAGAAATACTGACGCAGATTCTGATACATCTTTGTACTACCAGGATGAATACTGTAACTGCTGCGGTGCGCTTCTGACAAAATCTCCTCCTTCAATTCCTCATTATTAGGCACACACCATCGTCCTTGGAATTTCAGAATTCCATCTTCAGTCACTTGGAACTCTGGTTTTCTCTTATTCGCGTCTAAACACAGAATCTTTTGCAATTCAGGGTCTGTAGACTGTAATTCTTTAATTTTCGCTTGAATTGTCGGTTCAATCCTTAAAGTTGCCATTAGACTCGAGAGGTGCCCTATCTCTAGCTTAAATTTCGAGTCCCTTAATCCTTCCAGCATAGTCCATTCCTTGACCATCATCTGCACAATGCTCGATTTCCTGCTCAAGGCATTTGCTACTTTATTAGCTTTCCCAGGATGATACAAAACATCACAATCGTAGTCTTTTAACAGTTCCATCCAGCGACGCTGTCTCATGTTCAGCTCCTTTTGAGAGAACAGATATTTTAAACTTTGATGATCCGTATAGATCTGAAACTTTTCCCCAACCAGATAGTGCCTCCATATTTTCAACGCAAATACTATTGCTGCTAACTCCAAGTCATGCGTTGGATAGTTCATCTCGTGAGGTCTTAATTGTCGTGATGCGTATGCTACAACCCGTCCATATTGCATCAGAACACATCCTAGTCCTCTCAATGACGCATCACTGTAGATTTCAAAACCTCCAGAACCTGAAGGAATCGTCAATACTGGTGCAGTCGTTAACTTATACTTAAGCTCTTGAAAACTTTCTTCACATTTATCTGACCATTCGAACTTTGTTTCCTTCTTCAACAAACGCGTTAAAGGAGTTGCTATCGCAGAAAATCTTTCCATGAAGCGTCTATAATAGCCTGCCAGACCTAAGAAACTTCTTACTTCTGTCATGGTCGTCGGTCTAGGCCATTTTTCAACTGCCTCTACTTTGAATTACTACACTCGATACTCGTCGACAGCCCAAAAACTCACGTGAACAATATTTTCCCGATGTGAACAATAATCACGACACATGAACAATAATGGCCAGCAAATATCTCCCAATATTCATCCACAAAATTGCACAAAAACAACCCAAACTCATCCTAGGGCCAAATCGAGCCATGTCTAATGTCCTACTAAAGGTATAGACATTTTGCTTACCTAAAACAAAGCTCGGGCAGGCACGAACAAGACGGACAATGACGAGGCGACGACGATGCACGACGGGGACGATGGCGGCACTGGTGGCTCATGGCGGCAACTTAGCGGACAAGGGCTCACCTAGTTAGCTCGGGGTGGTGGCTTGACCTAAAAATGAAGGAAAAGATGATGAGAACGACTCGAAAGGTTGCCGAAGTAGCGAGGGACAACGGTGGTTCACCGACAATAACGAGTGGCTCGCGGTGGTCCACGCTTGGAAGGGGCTAGTCAATGCCCATTTGGGTAAGAAAAGAGGAAGAACATGGCGGAGGAAGGTCAGAGGGTGCTTACCGGAGTCATGGGGGTCCGGCAAAGGTTTATCGATGACAACAGACGACGACCGGAGATGAAACGGTGGCCAACCAAGAGGGAAAATATGAGAGGAAGAGAGGGAGAGAGTGGTGGACGAAATGGGGGAAAGGGGGAGTTAATGAAAAGAGAGAGAGTGTCTTCATTCACTTGAATGACATAAATCTTCCTCTACAATTCAAGCATTATTCCTTGAAAGACACTAGTAGAGTGGTTGGAGGGTTTGGTAGGGGTAGTTGACTTGATGGATTGATACTTAATTTGATTGATTGGCTAGATGGGATTGATTGAGTGACAAGACTTGATATATTTGATAATCGACGGGATACTTCCTTAGGATTTGTGCAAATCTACACCGGTCGGGCTTGAGCGCATACAAACTCATGCTCGATACTACTCTAGTTTACATGCTCGCCGATCTAAAAATACCACCACTAACTATCGAGGGGGTCAATTGCAAGCTGGGAGTAAAACGGTCATTTCCACCCTACTGCCTCTCTATAAGGTACTCCGGAGAGAAATGACTAGCTTCGGAACTTATCAAGGTGACGCTCAAATTACCACAGTGATATTCACGAAAATTCGATTATCCAAGTTCAGAATTTGTTTCATGAATATGTAATTAGGTCCACGTACTTAAATTCCCACGCAGCCTTTTCCCTTTGGTTAGTCATTTCGGAATGATTAGTTTAGAGTAAGATCTAACTAGAGTGCATCAATGAAATACATCCATTTTATATTACAAATCTCGAAAATGGATTGAATTTCAAAATGTCACAAAACGCGTTTTTGTTCCAAGAACAGAAATTTTATACAGTTACCAAATGCGTTTCTGTTCTAGAAACAGAAATTTTATATAGTTATCAAACACGTTCTGATTCTCTAAAACTCATTCAAGAAACAGAATCAGAAAAAGTCAATTTAATCAGAATCACTTTTTTGGAATAGAATGGTTGTCATGCAAGCCCTAAGGTACCTCGAATAGTTTTATGAACACTGCATTCTGAAAAATATTGATACCCAATTAAATCAAGGGTACTCAAGGAAATTACATTCTTCTTCAACTCTGGAATATGCTTCAGTCCCATCAATGTGCTCATAATGCCATCATGCATTATGATTCTAACATTACTAATACATACAACATCACATCCAGCGTTGTTCCCTAACTACACTTTTCTACTATCCATGCATTGATAAGCAATAAACTAGTTCCTAAACGAGCAACTAGAATCCATAACCCATTAGTCAAATGGCAAATTCTCAATGACAGACAAAACAAAATTAGCATTATCCGAATTATTGTTAGCTATAATTGTAACATCATTAATAGACTCAACTCTAATTTCCTTACCCATCTCATTCTCAATTTAAGGCAATCCCTTCTAAGATGCCCCCTCTTGCCATAATTTCAAATGACAGCACCACCAGTCCTAGGCTAATTACATCTGTTCATGTTTATACTACTTTTACTAACACAAGTATTAGTTCTTTCTGTATTTTTACCTACTAAAATAGTAGACACAAATTTGTCATATTCTTTTCTATGAATATCCTCATTCATATTAAATCTCGCATCCCATCAAACGTCAAACTTGTTGATCTAGAGGAAGTACTAACGGCAACAACAATAGTATTCCAACTATCAGATAATGAGGATAAAAGAATCAAAATACATACCTCCTCTTTTAAGTCAATCTCAATTGAATCATTTGACTAACAATTACATTGAGTTCATTGATATGATTAACAAATGATGCTCCTTAACTCGTCTTTAAATTAAATAGACATCACATCAAATAGACCTTTTTTTTTTATCATAGAGGGTTTCTCGTACATATTTGACAGGGATTTCATTAAACTCACAATGGTATTCTCTTTTACAATATTAAACGTGATGTTACGAGTCAACGTTAGCCAAATAATATCCGTTGCTTGTCTATCCAACAATTTCCAATCAGTAAGTTTCATTGTATCTAGCTTTTCCCAAATAAGGATAACTGCAGTTTCATCTAATATAAATAGTCCTCAATATGCAACTTCCAGAAATCAAAATCCTTCCTATCAAATCTATCAATTCTCACTTTACTTTCTTATGTTGCCATAGATTCTCTTCAACTTAAGCAAGCTATCTTTGATACCAATTGTTGCGCACCACAAGCAATCGAACAATAAGTAGGCATAACAAGAAAATAATTGAACACCGGATTTACATGATTCGGTTATAGAGACCTATATCTATGGGGAGAGCAATAACGAATTTCATTAAAGATCAATTGACACAACGAATATTACATTCCACGCTCAAGTCACTTAAACACTCTTAGTGTTTCTCAACTTCAATAAACATCTAATAACTCATATGAGGTTTAGTCCCTCATTGCTCATGAAATAATCTTTCAATCTCCGAATAATTATACACAAATTCTTACCACAAGAATTTTTTGTCTAGAACACAAATTTTTCTTGGATGTAATTTGTTAAATCACTCATGGAAGTACCAATTCCCAAAGGCATAAAATGAAAATGTCCAGAATCATAGTGCAATAAATAACACTATCAAACCGACTTCTCAAGGAAAATATATCTATAAGAATGTTTGCATAGATATTCCTGCCGGCTTCAGGGAGTCCAAATTGAATGGTCAAAGGAAGTTGACTTCTATATATCTCTTATCCTACTACTTTGATATGAGACAAAAATAGCCAATCCTCTCTGACAACTGCACTCTCAAGGACCGGGATCGCGAGGAAAAACTTTAATTTCCGTGGCACAACCTGGATGTTCATAATATTCCAACATCCGCACGTTTATTAATCAGCCAGCTTCCAAATAATCAACTGAATAAGATTCGTCATGAGCACCCAAACTTCAACATATTTTACACATATCGATTTAGGACTTTTAGTAATTGTTTACAAAATTAACTCTTTTTATAGATTTAGGACTTTTTTAGTAATTTTTCCAATATACTTCTAAACTCTTTGGATGAGAATGCAATCAAATCCTTCCTGATAATCTCTGGCGTGGCGATAGTATAGTCTTACGGGAATGATGATGCAATGAACAAATTGTTACATCCCATTTTCATTTTTTTCTTTACTTCTTTGCCGCTCACTCCCCCCACCTCACTATTATCAGTTAATTGACGCCTCATGATCACTCCCCAGCGTTCCTGTAGCTAATCGTCATTACCTATGCCGTTAGGACCTCTAGTGGCCGGTGCCACATGGCAACCCTGATCAATCATGCAACCACCATAATCGTCTTCGACAGGGCCAAACCATGTGCCCTCTATTTTGGTTCTCTATTTTCAAGCTTCAAGAAACGAGAGAAAGACACTACAAGTGTCAAAAGTTATGTACGGTGCTTGCTTTAGTGCTAAAAGTTTTTGCCATATTACTTAAATTCCAATCGAAAAAAGAAAAAAGATCAACTAAGTGCCTTCAGGCGAAATATTCTAATCAATAATAATACGTAGCATTATAATTAAAATTTAATAAGAATTGTAATTTTTTTAAAAAATTAAGTCCACATGGACTTCTAAATTTTAAAAATGCAATAAATAAAAACTAGGTTTAAAACTACCTTAAAACAAAATTTTTTAAAAATAAAAATTTATTTAAAATGGTTAAAAAATAAGCTTACATTTTTTAAAAAAAAGGCTGGAGGACCAAGGGCGAGGGTGGGGCATGGCCATCGGTAATGGAACGCCCTGGATTTTCGATCTTTTTCAATTATCTAAATAGAATGGTTATTTTCATTGCTCGCAATCTAGTGGATCTCAGTCGAGATTATCACCTCGGGGATGGCTAACCAAAAGAGCAATTTAAGGGCGATTTAGGATTAAAGTACGTGACTGACGTCTATACGCGTATCCTATCCGCCGACCGTTGCAAGGAGCATTTACTAAAGTCATGAGTTAAGAATGTGGCCACGAAACGGATTCCTGATTTAGGGCAGCGAAGGTCTTAAGCTTTACAATAAGTGCGAATCCGTGAACATGCAATGAGCTCCAGAGTGTTGAAATTGGTGTGTGGAGTGCCAAGAATGAGGAAAACAAGAAGAAAATGATCGTCTTACCCCGTGCGCTCGCAATTCCTTAGAAATTAATCAGTGATGTTTTAGAGAGTATTAGGACACTGAAATTGATAGCGTCTAGTCGTCTGCTTCGGTTTTGACTGCAAACTTGCAATTACAAAATGAACAATATACTTCCATCGCCAAGTGGCATTTTCCTTCAAATACTCCTTTTTGTCTGATTTATGAAGATGACAAATTCCAAGCCTATGAGCCAATGGCACTTCCGTTGTGGGGCGAAGCCCTAATCTTGACAGTGTCAAGCTCTCTTTGCGTAGGCTTGACAGTTTGAGGTTTAAAATGAGTATCCTGAGTATTGGCTTCTCTCCTCCTCTCTCTTCTTTCTTGGATGTCTGAACACTCTTCTCTTCTTCTCTTAACATTTATTCCTCTCGGTTCGACCTCTCTTTCTCTCATTTTTGCTCTCCGTTCTCGCGGGGCTCAAACACGCCCACCCGGAGGATAATCGACTCGTTCGAGGTCGTGCGGACTCCGATCGCGCTCCGTTTTCGCATATTTACGCATTAAGACCCTCAACTTCGAAATCAAGCATATCTTCGAAAAAAAAAAACTTTGACAGAAGTCGCAGCACTATTCAAAGTCTAGATCTGTTTTCCTGTTTCACCGTTTCATCTGTGTTGGGTTCTGTTTTGCAGCCAGTTTGATTTCGCCCTCAAGTTGTGGACATTTCCAAGCTGTGTTGGTGATGTAAACTTACATGATAAGTTGTAGAGTACAGTGGAGGGGATAGTTGCGTTATGTTGCCAAATGACAGATAATATGGGTATTTATTGGCTAAAAATCTGTACTTTTAGTACCGCATGTTGTCTGAGTTAGTTGCTGTGTTGCTGCAGCGATATCAGTGTAAAGTTTAAGCCTATTTGTACGGGCATTATGTGGGTAGTGAGGACTAGTTAGCAAGGAGAGGCGTCCAAAATTTCGGTGACAAATAAGGCCATAAAAACTGATTCTGTTTAAAATGTAGTAGCTAGAATTTCTGCTCTATAAAATGCTATTCTGCGGGCAATTGGGGGACGGAAAAGAGTATACTGAGGTGCACAAGGTGAGCGAATAGACTATTGTGCATGTGGGGGACCCTTAGACGAATTAGTGTAGACACGAAAGTTAGAAATATGGGATTTGTCTCAGCACAATACTTTCAATCGGGTACATACAGCACAATATCATGAAAATTTAAGTGATTGGTTCGAAGGGAATTAGAGATTGAAATTTCTACGTATTCAAGAGGTGTGTCAACGGCGTGTGAGTAAGTTAATGAGAACGACGTGGGTTGTGGATTGTTAGGATACATTGTCGATGTTTAGACTGATGCCCAATATTGGGGATTAACTGACAAATGAACTATGCACTGAAAATATGCATTTGAAAAACTAAATGAGGTAGTTGGGTTGTCTAGTACGAATATGAGGTTGGCCAATTCTGTTCAAGTTTGAGGTAAGTTATTTGTTGCTAGGCCGACGGAATCGACGCGAGAATTGGAGTGCGAGTGGACAAGGAGGAGAATGAGCGACGATGAAGATCAGTACGGGAAGGGCTGGTGTCGTTAGTTCCGGCTGGCAGGCATCTTCGCTTGCCGAGGGCGCCGAGCGTGCACTGGAAACGGGGCGTGCTGGATACGCATAAGGTGCCAGCCTCTGTGAACGGTTTAGAAGTGAGCTCGAGGCACGGCATGAAGCGCTTTACGCTCGGGCGTGAGCACTGTTGAGAAAGAAGAATTGTATAACTCTGAGATAAGCATACTATTGCGTTCATGATTTCAGATTCAAATTTTGAACTGCGTGAACAAGATATATTGAATGATTCGATTTAGTAGAGTACGTATGCGTGTGAGCGATGTGATCCATCCACATAGACAAGTCAAGGTGTTTTATCGGTTAGTTACTCGCGGAGTCATAGACTAACTACGGGGATCGCCTTTCAGAATCCACAAGCCTAGCAAGGCGAATGG
>JAGVVM010018104.1:0-13516 GCA_019149425.1 Psidium friedrichsthalianum
TACATGCTTAGCACATCCACCTTCATCCCATTCCACCAAGTAGTGCTGTCGCAGGTTTCGTGGTACATCTTCGTGCTCCCTGGGTGGATACTGTAGTTACTCCGGTGTGCCTCTGATAAAATCCTCTCTTTCAACTCTTCGTCGTTATGGCACACACAGGCGTCCTCTAAACTTCAATATTCCTCCTCAGTCACCTTGAAGTCTCTTTCCTTTCTTCTGCATCCATTGTCAAAATCTTTTGAATCTCTGGGTCCGTAGACTGCATCTCTTGTAACCCTCATTGGATCTCGGGTTCATTTGTAGTGTGGCCATTAAGCATCGAGAGGCTTCCTACCTCGACCTTGAACTCAGGAGTCTCTGATTTCTTCTAGCAGCGTCCATTCTTTTACCATCATATGCGCGATGCTCGACTTCTGCTCAGAGCTGGACCTCAACCTTATTCGCCTGTCCTGGATGGTATATGATATCACAATCATAGTCTTTCAGCAACTCCCATCCATCGACGCTGTCTCATGTTTGTTAATTTGGCTGCGAATAATACTTCAGACTCTGGTGATCTGTTTCATCTGGAACTTTTCTCCCACCAGATAATGCCTCCAAATCTTCAATGCGAACACTATGGCTGCCAGCTCCAAATCATGCGTCGGATAATTCATCTCATGCGGCCTCAACCTGTCGAGATGCAATCTACTACACGTCCGTGTTGCATCAAGACACATCCTAATACCTCTTAGGCGAGCATCGCTGTAATCTCACATCCTCCAGGTCCGGATGGGATGGTTAGTACTGGCGCTGAAGTCAACCTATCCTTCAACTCCTGGAAACTTCCTTCACACTTCGCGTTCCTCACAACTTCGACTCCTTCTTTAGCAACTTCGTCATCGAGCGTCTATCGCGGGAATCGTTCCACGAAGCGTCGGTAATAGCCATTCTATCCACGGAAACTTCGCGACCTCAGTCACGGTCGTTGGTCTTGGCCATTTCTCCACGGCCTTCAATCTTAGCTGGATCCACGATATTCCTTCTCCAGATATAATGTGTCCAAGAACGCCACTCTGTTCAGCCAGAACTCACGCTCTTGCTAACCACTCGCATATAATGGCGTGCTTCTCCCTTAAGGTCTGCAAACAATCCTCAAGTGTTCTTCGTGGTCTTCAGCATTCTTCGAGTACACCAAAATGTCGTCATGAAGACTATCACGAATCGGTCCAAGAACTCCTTGAACACCCTGTTCATCATGTCCATGAATGCGGCTGGGGCATTTGTCAACCCAAAAGGCATGACAGTAAACTCATAATGCCCATATCTGGTCCTGAAAGCAGTCTTCGGGATATCCTCCTTCTTGATCCTTAGCTGGTGATAACCTGTCCTTAGGTCTATCTTGGAGAACACACACGCTCCTTCCAGTTGATCAAACAAATCGTCTATCCTTGGCAGAGGGTACTTGTTCTTGATCGTCACTTGGTTCAGCTGTCTGTAGTCTATACACAGCCTTAGTGATCCGTCCTTTTTCTTAACAAACAGCACCGGAGCTCCCCATGGTGAAGCACTGGGGCGGATAAATCCTTTATCCAGTAGCTCTTGCATCTGCACCTTCAGCTCCTTCAGTTCAGACAGTGCCATCCTATATGGTGCTTTCGAGATTGGCTCAGTCCCAGGTGCCAACTCGATTACAAACTCCACTTCACGCTCTGGTGGCAAGCCAGGCAATTCTTGAGGAAACACATCCGGGTATTCCCTCACTACAGGCACCTCTTCCAACTTCACTTCTTGAGCCGACGAATCTATAACAGACGCCAAGAATCCTAGGCAACCCTGATCCATCAGCTTAGTTGCTTCTAGTGCGGAAATCCAAGGAATTGAGGTCCCACCTCGATTTCCTTTAAACTCATACTCCGGCCCATCTACTGGGTTTAACCTTATTATACTCCTACTGCAGTCAATAACTGCTCCATGTCTAACCAACCAATCCATGCCAACAATCAAATCAAATCATACATGGGCAGGACAGCTAAGTCAATCCTCTCAATCCTATCTCCCAGAGCTATCTCGCACCCCTTACGTCCCAACATGACAACTACTCTATCTTTCAATGGGGTGGCCACATGCAATACATCATCCAATGGTCTAGTTTCTATACCAGCCAACTCAGCAAAACGTGCAGATACGAACGAATGGGATGCACCAGGATCAAACAAGGCATAGGCGGTATGACCACAGAGAGAAATGGTACCTGTGATCACCCCTGGCGCATTCTCAGCATCCTTGCGCGCCACAGCATATACTCGTCCCTGAGCAGGCGGACGGTTCAGAATTCCTTGAGGTGCATTCACCACTGGTGGCTGCTGCTGCGGTTGGAACTGGGGTCTTGGTCCATTCCTCGGGCAGTTCCTCTGAATGTGCCCCATCTGCCCACATCTGAAGCATCCTCCCGTCTTCCTTGGACAGGGGTTGTTCCCATGCCTCCTGCCACAGTCACGGCAGTTCTGATTTCCAGCAAAAGGCAGCTTTCCCAAAGTCTTTCTCGCAGGTGGGACGAACCTGCGGTTGTCTTTCATCGGCCTCTTGCTGAAATCCCTGAAGTTTCTATTCGGCATGAACCGCGATCCAGATGCGGCAGCCTTCTCTTGTAGATCCCGTTCTATAGCCAGGGCCCGTTCATAAATCTCATTATAGTCTCTCAGCCCAGTAGCAATGATCATGCTCTTCAGCTCGGGCCTCAGTCCTTCTCTGAACCTTCTGGCCTTGTCCCACGGATCCTCTATCAGCCTTCGAGCAAATTTGGACAGTCTGGCAAACTCGCCTTCATACTGGTCTACTGTCATTGACCCTTGGCGAAGTCTTATGAACTCCTCCATCTTCCTCTCCTGGGCTGCTTCAGAGAAGTACTTTCCATTAAACGCTGCGCAGAATGCAGCCCAGTTTGGCCTCATGCCATCAGGAAAGACTCGTCCTCTGGTGGCCTTCCACCAATCATCAGCGGTGCTCTGGAGCTGATAGGTCGCCAGTGAGACCTTCTCTTCATCTGTGCATCCAAGCACTGTAAATGCTTTCTCCAGCTGCTCGATCCACGAGGCAGCTACTTCAGGTCCTCCCATGCCATCAAACTTAGATGGTTGCAGCTTCAGAAACTGCTCTACTATATGATGTGTCTGGCGTCCCCCATTGCCATGCCCATTGCCCCCATGGGCTCCATTTGCAGCGGCCAAGGCGGCCTCAGCTGCTTGGGCAACAGTGGCAGCTCTCTCAGCAGCTTGCCTACCCATCAGATTGCTAACCTCAGTCAGCACTCTCATCATTTCTTCTATCCTCGGGTCTCCTTCAGGCGCAGGAGCCCTTGAGCTCGACGCTCCAGCACTGGGTCTTCTGCCCCTATTGCTCATCCTTTTCTAGTTCTTTTCTCACACCTAAACCAAACGAAATTCCTATTCAGGAATTCGAATTCTAAAACTAACAATCAAGCTTTCGTCTACTGTCGCGTCTACTGACATGAATATGCATGAAAAGTTCGCTGCAGCTTTTAAATGCAATTGAACCAGGAAGACACCTAGACTCACCCTGACAATGCACAACCTAGGCCACTCTATTCGCCACCTCAACTAGAAGCCTGTCGGGAGCCGCTCCTTGATCGGGTCTCTGCCCCGGCGACCACTCCCCGCCCTCCTCATTTCTTGGTGCGAACAGTTGTCCTAGGTCACCCACGGCCAGAGAGAATCCCACTCCACGTGTCCCATACCACGCTTCATTGCAGTTTTTAGACGTCCCGTCAGACCTGTCCCATACCAGGCTGACGGTTACCCAACCCAATAAACTATGATGCATGCGCTTTTCAAATCCTCAAGTCTTTATTTTTAAAACAACTTCATTTCAAACCACTTTCTTTTGATGCAGAAATCGTGCAATGCATGATGGTCAAGCAGCGCACGACAGCCGACTAGGCATACAAACACAAGCAGTATCTAGAAATTTACCCATTCAGCAATCAACAACCAAGCACCCAACTCATGGGGCTATGCTTTAGAACCTTACCTCAGGTCCTGACGCATCTGCAGATTAGTTCAAAACAACATAGTCTATATTCGTACTAGACTAGTCATCTAACTCTGCAACCACATGCGCCAATCAATTCATGCATCCTACCCTTTCCTAACCCTTAGGTCTAAGGTCTTTCTATCTAACTACCCCAAATCTGTCAGCCTTATCACTCCAGATCCTCGAACGGTCTCGTATCGAGCTGACCTTGCTCTGATACCACTTCGAACGGGGATGTCACGCCCCGAGCCCCAATCGAGCCCGCGACACCCCTGTTCATACACATCAATAAATCCCTGCGTGCACCTGGCCTACGAGTAGCGACGGCCCAGGATGCTCATCGCGGCCAAGTGACGCTAGCGCAAACGACGATAATCTAAAACTGCGGAAGCGTGCCTTCTGAACATGCATACATACATAAGAAGGTGGGGTAGCATGAAAAGACAAGAACACTTTTACAAAAGGCGATACACAACATATATATATATATATAAAGCGTTAGATACAGACCCCAAAAGAAAACCTCTCTATGGTCAAGCTATCTACGCTCTCTCAAAAGACTAGACCAGTACAGTATCTCTCAGTCAATCTCGAGCTCCTCCTCGGGATCCTCCTCGGGGTCCTCCTCTGGGTCCTCCTCGTCAGTGTCCATCGCATCACCCTCCTCGTGACCGTCTATCTCGGATCGTCCAGGTGACGGCATCTCCTGCAATGGGTCGGGGTCGACCACCTCACCACCATACTCGTCTGGCTGAAGCAAGATCGGGTCGTCCTCCATAGGAATAGGGGAGTCCCTCTGGGGTCCCTCAAAGCCAAACAGGCCCTCTCTAAACCAGGCCTCATATCTATGGGGTACGAGATAAGGCCCACCCTGATCTACTAATACAGTGGTCACATGCCTATGCCACAGAGTGGCGTGCATGTCAAAATGGAGGGTAATCTCGGTGTCCATCTGCACTGGCAGTCCAAAAAGCATCGGCGGCGCAGCCATCATGGGTGACCTGGATCTGTAAAAGAAGGGCAACCACCGCCCATGAGTCGAAACTCAATAAGCTCACCACTAATCCTAACGTAGGATAGCGTATACTAGTGGGGTCGGTCCTATCCAATGGACTAGGTTCACGGTCCAGGGTTAAGACACTCAGTCTCCTCGGTACCAGACCCAAACATGTCTAACAGACGTACAATTTATCATAACAGAGTTCATATCGTACAGACGGGCACAAGAGATATCAATCAAATGCCATATGCAAATGCTACAGGCCTCAACCGGCCATATCGGATCCCAATGGATCATGCTCAGGCCTCGATCGGCCATAACGGGTCTCAACAGACCATGCCCATCTGTCCCTCCAAATCCCATTAGGGCTCACCCAACAGTGCCATACGGCCATCACCACACTGCGTCTCGAACGCCTTACGTTGGTCTCCCTTTTCTCTCCATTTCCCCTCTGGGCACAATCTCACGTCACAATTCTGGTGACTCATGCCATGCTCTCAATGAATGCGGGCCCACATGATTGCAATCAGTCAATCGAACACAGAGCATGCATGATATGGCATATATGCACAAGCATAGAACGTAATAAGCAGCCATCGCACTCTCACGTGCACCACATGCCAAGCCATAAGGAAATCAAGGGCCCACGAACGATTTCTCGGTCAGACAAATGCGATAGGACATCGCTCATTAATCCTCGGGTTAGACCCATAACCATTGGGCTCTCATCCAGCAAATCCGATCGCTCGGCCTAAGCCCATACACCCATGACTATTGATTCAGTAACTAAACAGTCCCTCAGGTGTGTTTGAATTAGGCTTAACTTGGTTTAAGGCCCAATTAAAGGATTCGAGTTCGAATGGCCCTAATGCCTGACCTGAGGCCCAAGGCCCATGTGAGTGAATCAGTTCATTAAGGTAAGTTGGCCCACTATAAGGTTCAAACCCATTAATCATGTTGGGCCCATTGAGGTTCAAGGTTAAATGAAATGGGTTAGGCCCATTAAGTTAACTTGGGCTTAATAACTTCAGTTGGGCCCTAATAGTAACCAAGGCCCATTAATTAGACTTGGGCCCAATAATTAAGTCTTAAGTCCATTATGTAAATTTAAGGCCCATTGGTGTTAATTTCGTGTAGGGCCCAAGCCCATTTCAAAGGATTAACCAATTAAGCCCATTTAGCCCATTTTAGGCCCAATTAACCATTCTAGGCCTATGTACATTATTGGGCCTCATAAATTAAGGTTCAAGATTATGCTTTGGGCCCATTAAAAGTGATTTTCGCCCATTTCAAGCCCGTTAAGCCAATTAGGTCCAATTAGGTTCATTTAGGCCCAAATAGCATGAATTTAGAACCCAAGCCCATTATGAACCTTAGGCCCATTAGTCCACATGCTTAATTCATTAATTCCAGCCCATTATCAACATTTCAAGGCCCAAATCCTTCACTACAAGTGGTTTATTCGGCCGGCCCATACCAAACCCGAAGGGCCTAAAGCCCATTTAGCCTAATCACACATTTAACACATTAATCAACAATTATAAACCACTAATACTCTACACACCACACACATACAACCGGCCTAAGCTAGGATTAGAGGGTTGCTTACCTAGAGGGGTCGGTGACGGTTGCTGGTCGGCGGAGACGGGCGGACGGTGGCCGGCGGAACTCACGGCGGCCGAACGAGCTCTCGGCCTAAGGAGGAAACGGCTTAGTCCGGCGTCCAAATGGGTTCGGTTGGCCACGAAATTTCATGGGGAGGTAGCTAGGACACTTACCTAGAGGTGAGGATGGGCGGTGGCGGTTGGCTTGGCCAGACGGCGACGGAGCAGCTGGTGGCGTCGGGCGGCACGGCTGGAAAACCCGAGAAAGAGAGAGGGAAGGAGGGGAACGGTAAGGTTGGTTCGGGTCCAAGGTGGCTCACCAAGGCCACGGATTCACAAGGGACAAGAGGTTAGGGGACTCACCAAGGGGGTCACGGAGGCGGGACGGCTGGTCGGAGCCAACGGTGGCCGGACGGTGACGACGAGGGAGCGGCCACGGCGGGCGACGGGCTGACCGAGAAGAAGAAGAGAGGAATGAGGTTCGGTCGGTCATCCATGGTGGTTCCTCAAGCCACGAAGAGAAGAGAGGAAGAGGTTTAGAGGCTTACCGTGGCGACGGGAGGCCGACGGTGGCCGAAGACGACGGCGGCAACGGGCGGGACTTGGCGGCGACGGGCGGACGGCGAGCAAGGGAAACCGAGAGGGAGAGAGAGAGACGTCGGGATAGAGAGAGAGATGATGGTGGCCGAATGGGTGAGGGAGTGAGGAGAGAGAAGATTATAGTGAGGATGAGACAAAATGGTAAGTGTGAGTGGAGTGGTTGATGGGATTTTCATGACATGTGATTGATGTTTGATTTGATTGACATTCTTGGAAATTGTGCCATGACGCGATTTGATTGATTGATGTGACATCTGATTGATGTGACATCTTGATTTGACTTGCCTCGATTTGCGTGCCAAATGCACCGATCGGGTCCCGAGCGCGAACGGATTTTAGACTGGATCTGGTGTCGGTCTGCCGAATCTACTCTCAAAAATCCTAATTAGTCTCATTCTAAGGTCTGAGCATTTACCGGGGGCATTTCGGTAATTTTCCATTCACGTCTTGCTTCTCGACGTGCACCGGCTGTCTGACCTTCAGTCGACATTTTCGGAACCGACTTCATTTCTTCATTGCGTTTATCTTACTGATTCGATTGTCCATCGTCAGATTTCATTTTGTGGTCAAATTTCACTAAATACTGACTCAGTCTCAGTCTCAAGTCAACGGGCGGCTGATTGGGAAAAATTCCCAGATAGCCTTTCCCCTTCGGTTGGTCAGCTCAGGGTAGCTAATCCTGAGTGAGCGTCGACCAGAGTGTATTAGTGAAGTGTTTCCATTCATTTAGAAATTCTGACTATTGGGTCGAATTTTCAGACTGTCACAACAGGCTTCTAGTTGAGGTGGCGAATGGAGTGGCCTAGGTTGTGCATTGTCAGGGTGAGTCTAGGTGTCTTCCTAGTCCAATTGCATTTAAGAGCTGCAGCGAATTTTTCATGCATATTCACGTCAGTAGACGCGACAGTAGGCGAAAGCTTGATTGCTAGTTTTAGGGTTTCAAATTCGTAAATGGAATTTTATTGGATCTAGGTGAGAGTGATTAGCGAGGATGAGCAATAGGGGCAGAAGACCCAGTGCCGCTGCATCGAGTTCGAGGGCTCCTGCGCCTGGAGGAGACCCGAGGATAGAAGAAATGATGAGGGTGTTGACAGAAGTGAGTAATCTGATGGGTAGGCAAGCTGCTGAGAGAGCTGCCACCGTGGCCCAAGCAGCTGAGGCCGCCTTGGCCGCTGCGAACGGAGCCCATGGGGGCAATGGGGCAATGGAGGACGTCAAACCCATCACATAGTGGAGCAGTTTCTGAAGCTGCAACCCTCCAAGTTTGATGGCACTGGAGGACCCGAAGTGGCTGCCTCGTGGGTCGAGCAGCTGGAGAAAGCTTTCACAGTGCTTGGATGCACGGACGAAGAGAAAGTCTCATTGGCGACATATCAACTTCAGAACACTGCTGATGACTGGTGGAAGGCCACCCGTGGACGAGTATTTCCTAATGGCATGAGGCCGAACTGGGCTGCTTTCTGTGCAGCATTCAATGGGAAGTACTTCTCGGAAGCCGCCCAAGAGCGAAAGATGGAGGAGTTTATAAGGCTCCGTCAGGGGTAAATGACTGTTGATTAGTATGAGGGCGAGTTCGCCAGATTGTCTAAGTTCGCTCGAAGGCTGATAGAGGACCCGTGGGATAAAGCAAGAAGATTTAGAGAAGGTCTGAGACCCGAGCTGAAGAGCATGATAATTGCCACTGGACTGAGAAACTACAACGAGATCTATGAGAGAGCCCTGGCCATAGAGTGAGATCTGCAGGAGAAGGCTGCCGCATCTGGATCGCGGTTCATGCCAAACAGGAACTTCAGGGATTTCGGCAAGAGGCCGATGAAGGACAACCGCAGGTTCGTCCCACCTGCGAGGAAGACTTTGGGAAAGCCGCCTTTTGCTGGAAATCAGAACTGCCGTGACTGTGGCAGGAGACATGGGAACAACCCCTGTCCGAAGAAGACAGGAGGATGCTTCAGCTGTGGGTAGATGGGGCACCTTCAGAGGAACTGTCCGAGGAATGGTCCGAGACCCCAGTTCCAACCGCAGCAGCAGCCACCAATGGCGAATGCACCTCAAGGGATTCTGAACCGTCCGCCTGCTCAGGGACGAGTATATGCTGTGGCGCGCAAGGATGCTGAAAATGCGCCAGGGGTGATCACAGGTACCATTTCTCTCTGTGGTCATACCGCCTATGCCTTGTTTGATCCTGGTGCATCCCATTCGTTCTTATCTGCACGTTTTGCTAAGTTGGCTGGAATAGAAATTAGACCATTGGATAATGTATTGCATGTGGCCACCCCTTTGAAGGATAGAGTAGTTGTTATGTTGGGGTGTAAGGGGTGTGAGATAGTTCTGGGAGATAGAATTGAGAGGATTGACTTAGCCGTCCTGCCCATGTGTGATTTTGACGTAATTGTTGGCATGGATTGGCTGGTTAGACATGGAGCAGTTATTGACTGCAGTAGAAGTATAATAAGGTTGAACCCAGTAGATGGGCCTGATTATGAGTTTAAAGGAAACCGAGGTGGAACCCTCTGCCAAGGATAGATGACCTATTTGATCAGCTGGAAGGAGCATGTGTGTTCTCCAAGATAGACCTGAGGACGGGTTACCACCAGCTAAGGATCAAGAAGGAGGATATCCCGAAGACTGCCTTTAGGACAAGATATGGGCATTACGAGTTCACCGTCATGCCATTTGGGCTGACAAATGCCCCAGCTGCATTTATGGATATGATGAACAGAGTGTTCAAGGAGTTCTTGGATCGATTCGTGATAGTCTTCATCGACGACATCCTGGTGTACTCGAAGAATGCTGAAGACCACGAAGAACACTTGAGGATTGTTCTGCAGACGTTAAGGGAACACTCACTGTATGCAAAGTTCAGCAAGTGTGAGTTTTGGCTGAACAGAGTGGCGTTTCTTGGACACATTGTATCAGGAGAAGGGATATCAGTAGATCCAGCTAAGATCGAAGCTGTCGAGAAGTGGCCGAGGCCAACAACCGTGACTGAAATAAGAAGCTTCCTTGGATTGGCTGGTTATTACAGACGCTTCGTGGAAAGGTTCTCCGCGATAGCCACTCCGATGACAAAACTGTTAAAGAAGGAGTCGAAGTTTGAATGGAATGCAAAGTGCGAGGAGAGCTTTCAGGAGCTAAAGGATCGACTGACTTCCGCACCCGTGTTGACTATCCCATCCGGACCAGGAGGATTTGAAATTTACAGCGATGCGTCGCTAAGAGGTCTAGGATGTGTCTTGATGCAACATGGACGTGTAGTGGCGTATGCATCTCGACAGTTGAGGCCGCATGAGATGAATTATCTGACGCACGATTTGGAGCTGGCAGCCATAGTGTTCGCATTGAAGATTTGGAGGCATTATCTGGTGGGAGAAAAGTTCCAGATATACACAGATCACCAGAGTCTGAAGTATCTGTTTTCGCAGAAGGAATTAAACATGAGACAGCGTCGATGGATGGAGTTGCTGAAAGACTATGATTGTGATATCCTATACCATCCAGGAAAGGCGAATAAAGTGGCGGATGCTCTGAGCCGAAAGTCGAGCATCGCGCATATGATGGTTAAAGAATGGACGTTGCTGGAGGAAATCAGAGACTCTGAGTTCAAGGTTGAGGTAGGAAGCTTCTCGAGCTTAATGGCCACACTACAGATTGAACCCGAGATCCAATTGAGGGTTAAAGAGATGCAGTCTACGGACCCAGAGATTCAAAAGATTTTGACAATGGATGCAGAAGAAAGGAAAGATGACTTCAAGGTGACTGAAGACGGGATAGTGAAGTTTAGAGGACGCCTGTGTGTGCCAAACGACGAAGAGTTGAAGGAAAGAATTCTATCAGAGGCACACAGGAGTAACTACAGTATCCACCCGGGAAGCACGAAGATGTACCAGAACCTGCGTCAGCACTACTGGTGGAATGGAATGAAGGTGGATGT
The DNA here is from genome assembly GCA_019149425.1 of Psidium friedrichsthalianum. Lineage (NCBI taxonomy): Eukaryota > Viridiplantae > Streptophyta > Magnoliopsida > Myrtales > Myrtaceae > Psidium > Psidium friedrichsthalianum. The sequence goes on from JAGVVM010018104.1 coordinate 11,168, forward strand.
GGCTAAGCATGTAGCCAAGTGCCGGACATGCCAGCAGGTGAAGGCGCAACACTGCAAGCCTGGAGGACTGTTGCAACCTTTGGAAATCCCAGAGTGGAAATGGGAGCACATCACCATGGATTTTGTGACAGGACTGCCAAGGAGTCAGAGAGGAAACGACTCAATCTGGGTGATAGTGGACCGACTGACCAAGTCCGCACATTTCATTGCAGTGCGAAAGGATTCTACATTGGAGAAGTTGGCTGAATTGTATGTGAGACAGATTGTAAGACTGCATGGAGTACCAGTAAGCATCGTGTCGGATAGGGATCCCGCTTCACCGCCACATTCTGGAAAAGTTTGCAGGGTGCTCTTGGAACAGAACTGAGGTTCAGTACAGCCTACCACCCTCAGACTGACGGACAGTCAGAAAGGACTATACAGACTCTGGAGGATATGCTGAGGGCTTGTGTAATTGATTTCAAAGGAGGTTGGGAAGAGCAGTTACACCTAGTGGAGTTTGCCTACAACAACAGCTACCAGCAAAGTATCCAGATGGCACCATTTGAAGCATTGTATGGGAGGGCCTGCAGGACGCCAATTTGTTGGGACGAAGTTGGCGAGAAAAGTATAACAGGCCCAGAATTGGTGCAACAATCAGTGGAGGCAGTCAAGGTGATCAAGGACAGACTGAGGACCGCCCAGAGTAGACAGAAGAGTTATGCAGACAAGAGACGTAAGCCATTGGAATTCCAAGTTGGAGATCATGTTTTTCTGAAGGTGTCGCCGATGCGAGGATTATCTCGGTTTGGCAAAAAGGGGAAGCTGAGTCCCAGATTCGTTGGGCCATTCGAGATATTGGAGAAGATCGGGACACTGGCTTATCGTCTGGCTCTGCCGTCGAACTTGTCGCAGATCCACAACGTATTTCATGTATCGATGCTGAGAAAGTATGAGCCGGACCCTGGCCATATACTCGATCATGAAGTCATTGAAATGGACGACCGCGTCTCCTACGTGGAAAGGCCAGTTAGGATTGAAGATCGCAAGGAACAAGTGCTCAGGAACAAGACGATTCCATTGGTCAAGGTCATCTGGGAACACCATGGAACCGAAGGAGCCACGTGGGAAAACGAAGACGAGATGAAGAAGAAATACCCTTACCTGTTTGAATGACCGTTTGTAACTTGATTTTGGAGTAGGAACTAGTGTATTGTAAATTTCGAGGACGAAATTTTTATAAGAAGGGAAGAATTGTGACAGTCTGAAAATTCGACCCAATTGTCAGACTCTCTAAATGAATGGAAATACTTCATTAATACACTCTAGTTGACGCTCACTCAGGATTAGCTACCCTGAGCTGACCAACCGAAGGGGAAAGGCTATTTGGGAATTTTTTCCCAATCAGCCGCCCGTTGGCTCGAGACTGAGACAGAGTTGGTATTTGGTGAAATTGACCACAAAATGAAATCTGACGATGGACAATCGGATCGGTAGGATAAACACAATGAAGAAATGAAGTCGGTTTCAGAAAATGTCGACTGAAGGTCAGACAGCCGGTGCACGTCGGGAAGCAAGACGTGAATGGAAAAAATTACCGAAATGCCCCCGGTAAATGCTCAGGCCTTAGAATTAGACTAATTAGGATTTTTGAGAGTAGATTCGATAGACCGACACCAAGTCCAGTCCAAAATTCGTTCGCGCTCGGGGAACCCGATCGGTGCATTTGGCACGCAGATCGAGGCGAGTCAAATCAAGATGTCACATCAACCAGATGTCATATCAATCAATCCAATCAAATCATCAAGTCATGGCACAAGTTCCCATGCCAATCAATCACATCCAGGTCACATTAGTCAAATCAAGTTACACCTAATCTCCTACCTAACCCACCTATAAGCTATTTTTCCCCATTTTCCTTATGGATTATAATCCCTCACTCTCTGTGACCAGTCTGGAAATTCAACCCAATAGTCAGAATTTCTAAATGAATGGAAACACTTCACTAATACACTCTAGTCGACGCTCACTCAGGATTAGCTACCCTGGAGCTGACCAACCGAAGGGGAAAGGCTATCTGGGGAATTTTCCCAATCAGCCGCCCGTTGGTTGAGACTGAGACAGGGTCGGTATTTAGTGAAATTGACCACAAAATGAAATCTGACGATGGACAATCGAATCGGTAAGATAAACGCAATGAAGAAGCGAAGTTGGTTTCAGAAATGTCGACTGAAGGTCAGACAGCTGGTGCACGTCGTGAAGACGAGACGTGAATGGAAAAATACCGAAAGCCCCCGGTAAAATGCTCAGACCTTAGATGAGACTAATTAGATTTTTGAGAGTAGATTCGACAGACCGACACCAAATCCT
>JAGVVM010018106.1:0-10560 GCA_019149425.1 Psidium friedrichsthalianum
GTCCAGTTACCTTTAAACTCAGGCCCATCTACTGGGTGCACCTTACTTCTACTGCAGTCAACACTGCTCCATGTCTAACCAGCCAGTCCATGCCAACAATTACGTCAAAATCATACATGGGCAGGACGGCTAAGTCATCCTCTCGATTCTATCCCAGAGCTATCTTCACACCCTTCATCCCAACATAAAAGTACTCTATCTTTCAATGGGGTGGCCACATGCAATACATGATCTAACGTCTAGTTTTTATTCCAGCCAACTCAGCAAACGTGCAGATATGAACGAATGGGATGCACCAGGATCAACAGGCATAGGCGGTATGACCACGAGAGAAAACGGTACCTGTGATCGACCCCTGGCGCATTTTCAGTACATCCTTGCGCGCCACAGCATATACTCGTCCCTGAGCAGGCGGCGGTTCAGATTCCTTGAGGTGCATTCGCCACTGGTGGCTGCTGCTGCGGTTGGAACTGGGTCTCGGACCATTCCTCGGGCAATTCCTTTGCATGTGCCCCATCTGTCCACACCTGAAGCTCCTCCCGTCTTCTTCGGACAGGGGTTGTTTCCATGGTCTTCCTGCCACAGTCACGGCAGTTCTGATTTCCAGCAAAGGCGGCTTTCCCAAGTCTTCCTCGCAGTGGGACGAACCTGCGGTTGTCCTTTATCGGCCTCTTGCCGAATCCCTGAAGTTTCTATTCGGCATGAACCGCGATCCGATTCGGTAGCCTTCTCCTGTAGATCTCTCTCAATAGCCAGGGCTCGTTCATAGATCTCATTGTAGTCCCTCAGCCCATAGCAATGATCATACTCTTCCAGCTCGGGTCTCAGTCCTTCTCTAACCTTCTGGCCTTGTCCCACGGATACTCTATCATCCTTCGACAAACTTGGACAGCCTGGCGAACTCGCCCTCATACTGGTCCACAGTCATTTGTCCTTGACGGAGCCTTATGAACTCCTCCATCTTCCTCTCCTGGGCCGCTTCAGAGAAATACTTGCCATTGAACGATGCGCAGTACAAGCAGCCCAGTTTGGCCTCATGCCATCAGGGAAGACTCGCCCTCGGGTGGCCTTCCACCAATCATCTGCGGTGCTCTGGAGCTGATAGGTCGCCAGTGAGACCTTCTCTTCATCTGTGCACCCAAGCACTGTAAATGCGCCTTCTCCAGCTGCTCGATCCACGGGCCGCTACTTCGGGTCCTCCAGTGCCGTCAAACTTGGAGGGTTCCAGCTTCAGAAACTGCTCCCCTATGTGATGGGTCTGGCGTCCTCCGTTGCCATGCCCATTGCCCCCATGGGCTCCATTTGCTCGGCCAAGGCGGCCTCAGCTGCTTGGGCAACAGTGGCAGCTCTCTCAGCAGCTTGCCTACCCATCAGATTGCTGACTTCATTCAACACTCTCATCATTTCTTCTCTCCTCGGGTCTCCTTCAGGCGCAGCGCCCTTGAGCTTGACGCTCCAGCACTGGGTCTTCTGCCCATATTGCTCATCCTTGCTAGTTACTCTCACCTAAACAAACGAAATTCCTATTCAGGAATTTGAATTCTATGACTATCAATCAAGCTTTCGTCTACTGTCGCGTCCACTGACATGAATATGCATGAAAAGTTCGCTGCAGCTTTTAAATGCAATTGAACCAGGAAGACACCTAGACTCACCTGACAATGCACAACCTAGGCCACTCTATTCGCCACCTCAACTAGAAGCCTGTCGGGAGCCGCTCCTTGATCGGGTCTCTGCCCCGGCGACCACTCCCCGCCCTCCTCATTTCTTGGTGCGAACATTTGTCCTAAGTACCCACTGCCAGAGAGAATCCCACTCCACGTGTCCCATACCACGCTTCATTGCAGTTTTTAGACGTCCCGTCAGACCTGTCCCATACCAGGCTGACGGCTACCCAACCCATAAATATGATGCATGCCCTTTTTAAATCCTCAAGTCTCTATTTTAAACCAACTTCATTTTAAACCGTTTTCCTTTTGATGCAGAAATCGTGCAATGCATGATGGTCAAGCAGCGCGCAACAGCCGACTAGGCATACAACACATGCACCAACTTAGCGGCTAACCAATCAGCAACCAGCATCAAGCACCCAACTCATGGGGTTCAGCTTTAGACCTTACCTCAGGTCCTGACGCATCTGCAGTTAGCTCACAACATCATAGTCTATAGTCGTACTAGACTAATCATCTAACTCTGCAAGCACATGCGCCAATCAACTCATGCATTCTACCCTTTCCTAATCCTTAGATCTAGGGTCTGTCTATCTAACTACCCCAATTCAGCAGCCTTATCACTCCAGATCCTCGAACGGTCTCGTATCGAGCTGACCTTGCTCTGATACCACTCGAACGGGGATGTCCGCCCCGAGCCCCAATCGAGCCCGGCGACACCCCTGTTGTACTACCAACGACGAAACCCTGCGTACACCTAGCCTACGAATAGCGACGGCCCAGGATGCTCATCGCGGCCAAGTGACGCTAGCGCGAAATGACAAATATCTAAAACTGCGGAAGCGTGCCTTCAAACATGCATGCATACATAGAAGGTGGGGTAGCATGAAAAGCAAGAACACTTTTACAAAAGGCGATTCACAACATATATATATACATAAGCGTTAGATACAGACCCCAAAAGAAAACCTCGCTATGGTCAGCTATCTACGCTCTCTCAAAAGACTAACCAGTACAGCATCTCTCAATCCATCTCGAACTCCTCCTCGGGATCCTCCTCGGGGTCCTCCTCTGGGTCCTCCTCTGGATCCTCCTCGGGGTCCTCCTCATCTGTGTCCATCGCGTCACCCTCCTCGTGACCATCTATCTCGGATCGTCCAGGTGACGGCATCTCCTGCAGTGGGTCGGGATCGACCACCTCGCCTCCATACTCTGCTGGCTGCAGCAAGATCGGGTCGTCCTCCATGGGGATCGGGGAGTCTCTCTGAGGTCCCTCGAAGCCATACAGGCCCTCTCTAAACCAGGCCTCGTACCTATGGGGAACAAGATAGGGTCCACCCTGATCTACTAAAACGGTGGTCACATGCCATGCCCACAGAGTGGCGTGCATATCAAAATGGAGGGTAATCTCGGTGTCCATCTGCACTGGCAGTCCAAAAAGCATCGGCGGTGCAGCCATCACGGGTGACCTGGATCTGTAAAAGAAGGGCAACCACCGCCCATGAGTCGAAACTCAATAAGCTCACCACTAATCCTAACGTAGGATAGCGTATACTAGTGGGGTCGGTCCTATCCGACGGACTAGGTTCACGGTCCAGGGTTCAGACACTCTCAGTCTCCTCAGTACCAGACCCCAACATGATTAACAGACGTGCAAATTATCATAACAGAGTTCATATCATACAGACGGGCACAAGAGATTTCAATCAGATGCCATATGCAATTTCGCAGGCCTCAACCGCCATATCGGATCCCAATGGATCATGTTCAGGCCTCAATCGGCCATAACGGGTCTCAATAGACCATACCCATCTGTCACTCCAAATCCCATCAGGGCTCACCCAACAGTGCCCTACGGCATTTACCACACTGCGTCTCGAACGCCTTACGTTGGTCTACCTTTCTCTCCATTTCCCCTCTGGGCGCATTCTCACGTCACAACTCTGGTGACTCATGCCATGCTCTCAATGGATGCGGGCCCTCATGATTGCAACCAGCAATTTAAACACAGAGCATGCATGCTATGGTATATGAGCACAGATACAAGGCACATCAAGAAATCATCAAAGTGAACATGTGCTCGTCAAACCAGACCATATGAGATTCAAAGGCCCCACGCACAATCCCCTAGCCAGACAGACTCAATAGGGTATCCCATATTAACTCTCGGGTCAAACCCATAACGATTAGAATCTCATCTCAGCGGTCTTAATAACTCGGCCTAAACCCAATCACCCAAGCTAGTCCCCTAGGAGTCGTTAACCCACGACTAATGATTCAATGATTAAACAGTCCCTCAGGTGTGTTTGAATCAGGCTTAACTTGGTTTAGGGCCCAATTAAAGGATTCGAGTTCGAATGGGCCTAATGCCTGACCTGAGGCCCAAGGCCCATATGGGTGAATAAGTTCATTAAGGTAAGTCGGCCCATCATAAGGTTTAAAGCCCATTAGTCAAGTTGGGCCCATTAAGATTCAAGTTAAATGAAATGGGTTAGGCCCCTTAGATTAAGTTGGGCTTAGTAAATTAAGTCGGGCTCTAATAGAATTCAAGGCCCAATTACCAATCTTAGGCCGTTAATGATTCTTAAATCCATTATGAGATTTAGGCCCGTTAGTATTAAATTTTCGTGTAGGGCCCAAGCCCATTTTAAGAGTTAACCAATTAAGCCCATTTAGCCCATTTCAAGCCCATTTAGTCATTCTAGGCCATATACATTAATGAGCCTCATCTTTTAATGTTCCAAACCATCATTGGGCCCATTCAATTGAAATTTTCGTCCATTATAAGCCCATTACCCCAATTAGGTTCAATTAGGTTCATTTAGGCCCAATTGAGTTAGAATTTAGTTCGCAAGGCCCATCAATTAGCTTAGGCCCATCATTTCTCACGCTTAGCCCATCTTTGCAGCCCACATATCTAACATTTCCAAGCCCAATTCATGTCCTCTAGGCCCTACACGCACGGCCCAATATGTACACAAGATGGGCCTAAAGCCCATTAATCTTAATCACACAAATTATACACTAATCACCCTAATTAGCCACTAACACATAACCATCCACACATATACATTCTAGCCTAAACTAGGATTAGAGGATTGCTTACCTAATGAGGGCCGGGACGGACGGTGGCGGCTGGAATGGCGATGACGACGGGGAAGGACACCGGGCGGCCGAATGGGTTCGCGGCCGGGCGGAGAGGGGCGGCGACTTGGCGGCGGTTCCGGGCTGTTCGAGGGGTCCATGACCACAACAGGAGGTGAGACACAATAGAAGGACAAGGGAATGAAGGAACCAGCCGGGGTGGCCGGCGGTGACGGCTTGGGCTCCGCGGCGGCAACGACGAAGGAGAACGGAGGAGGGAGCAGGTCTGGTCGGGCTTCGACGGGGCTCCCGGGGCTAGGGAAACGAAGAGGAAGAGGAGCTAGGGACTCACCGAGATGAGGCAAGATGGTGGCGAAGAGGAACGGTGGCGGACGGCGGCGGCTTCGGGCGGCTCGCGGCGGACGGCGGGTGACGAGAGAGGGAGGCCGAGAGCGAAATGAAGAGGAGAGGGAGGAGAGAGGGTGGTCGGCCGAAAGTGGGGGAGGAGAGAGAAGGAGAGAGATTATAATGGTTTATTAACCAATATTTCAAAAATACAAGAGTGAGTGGGGGTAGGTAATGGGGTTATGAAACATGTGATAAGACTTTGATTGATTTGATTGATTGCATGGGGAATTGTGCCATGATTGATTGATTTGACACTTGATTGATTGATGTGACATCGATTGATGTGACATCTTGATTTGACTCGCCTCGATTTGCGTGCCAAAGCACCGATCGGGTCCCGAGCGCGAACGGATTTTGGACAGGATTTGGTGTCGGTCTGTCGAATCTACTCTCAAAAATCCTAATTAGTCTCATTCTAAGGTCTGAGCATTTACCGGGGGCATTTCGGTAATTTTCCATTCACGTCTTGCTTCACGACGTGCACCGGCTGTCTGACCTTCAGTCGACATTTCTGAAACCGACTTCATTTCTTCATTGCGTTTATCTTACCGATTCGATTGTCCATCGTCAGATTTCATTTTGTGGTCAATTTCACTAAATACCGACCCTGTCTCAGTCTCAAGCCAACGGGCGGCTGATTGGGAAAAATTCCCAGATAGCCTTTCCCCTTCGGTTGGTCAGCTCAGGGTAGCTAATCCTGAGTGAGCGTCGACTAGAGTGTATTAGTGAAGTGTTTCCATTCATTTAGAAATTCTGACTATTGGGTCGAATTTTCAGACTGTCACAATGAAGCTTCCTTGAGCCGTGACCCGACCTCATTCCTCTCTCTCCTCTCTCGGTTTCGCCTAGCCCGTGAACGCCGCCCGTAGCCGCCCCATCGTCGCCGTCCGTCCCCGCCGACCAGCCGCCGTCCCGGCCCTCATTAGGTAAGCAACCCACTAATCTTGACTTAGGCTAGTGGTATGCATAGGTGGTTGGTTGGATTAGTTGCTAATCATGGTGATTTGTGGATAAAATGTGTAATTTGGTGTTAATTGGGCTTAGGCCATTCGGATTACTAGTGGGCCGTGTGCGTGGGCCGTGTGAGGAGAGAGATTGGGCCTTGAAACTATGCGAATGGGCTGGGAATAGTGTAATGGGCGTGTAGACTAATGGGCCTAAGGGTTCTAATGGGATTGGGGTTCTAATTTTATGCTAATTGGACCAAAATAAATCAATTGAACCCAATTTGGTTAATGGGCCTAGTTCGGACGAAAATGAGTATTAATTGGGCCCAATTTATAAATTTGAATATCAATTTATGAGGCCCATTAACGTACATGGGCCTAGGATGACTAAATGGGCCTAAAATGGGCTAATTGGACTTAATTGGCTAACTCTTAAAAATGGGCTTGGGCCCTACACGAAAATTCAATACTAATGGGCCTTAATTTCATAATGGACTTAAGAATTCTTAATGGGCCTAAGATTGGTAATTGGGCCTTAATTTCGAATTGGGCCTTACTTAATTTAATAAGCCCAACTTAATCTAATGGGCCTAACCCATTTCATTAAACCCTGAATCCTATTAGGCCCAACTTGACTATTGGGCTTTGAACTCTATAATGGGCCGACCTAACTTTAGGGGACTGAATTACCCTTGTAGGCCTTGGGCCTTGGACCGGGCTTTAGGCCCATTTGATCTTGAATTCTCTAATTGGGCCTTAAACCAAGTTAAGCCTAATTCAACTACACCCGAGGGATTGTAAATCGTTAAATCATTAGTCGTGGGTTATTAACTCCCAGGGGACTAACATGGTGTTTGGGCTTAGGCCGAATTATCGAATCGCTAAGATGAGAGTCCAATTGTTATGGGTCTGACCGAGAATTACTATGTGATATTCTATCGAACCTGTCTGGCTAAGGAATTGTGCATGGGTCTTAAATCTCATATGGCTTGGCTTGTTGAGCACGTGAATATTTGATGATTTCTTGATGTGCTCCTGTACTTGTGCGCATATGCCATTTCATGCATGCTCTATGTCTGATGTGCTGATTTCAATCACGTGGCCCCGCATACATTGAGAGCATGGCATGAGTCACCAGAGTTGTGACGTGAGAATGGGCCCAGAGGGGAAATGGAGAGAAAAGGGAGACCAACGTAAGGCGTTCGAGACGCAGTGTGGTATTTGCCGAATGGCTGAGAATGAGCCCTGATGGGAATTGGAGCGATAGACGGGCATGTTCCCTGGGAACCGACATGGCCGACTGAGCCTGATTCATTGAATATGGCATTGTGATTGACTGCTGTTATTGCCTGTCTATATCTTGTGAATTGTATCGATATATCTTGCCTATGTATTTTCGTGTTGAGGGTGCTAGTACCGATGGATCTGAGAGTGACTGAGCCCTAGACCGTGAACTTAGTCCACTGGATAGGACCGACCCCGCTAGTATGCACTATCCTACGTTAGGATTAGTGGTGAGCTTGCTGAGTTTCGACTCACGGGCGGTGGTTGCCCTTCTTTTACAGATCCAGGTCCCCATGATGGCTGCACCGCCGATGCTTTTTGGACTACCAGTACAGATGGACACCGAGATCACCCTCCATTTTGATATGCACGCCACTCTGTGGCATAGGCATGTGACCACCGTGCTAGTAGATCAGGGTGGACCTTATCTTGTACCCCATAGATATGAGGCCTGGTTTAGAGAGGGCCTGTATGGCTTCGAGGGACCCCAGAGAGACTCCCCGATCCCCATGGAGGACGACCCGATCCTGCTGCAGCCAGCAGAGTATGGTGGCGAGGTGATCGACCCCGACCCACTGCAGGAGTTACCGTCCCCAGGACGCTCGGAGATCGATGGTCACGAGGAGGGTGACGCCATGGACCCAGAGGAGGACCCCGAGGAGGATCCGAGGAGGAGCTTGAGGTGGACTGAGTCCCGTTGTTACTGGTCTAGTCTTTTGAGAGCGTAGGTAGCATGACCATAGATGAGCTTTTCTTTTGGGAGTTTGTATCTAACGCTTTGTGTATATATATGTGATGTTGCTTCCCTTTGTAAAAGTGTTCTGGTCCTTTCTCGCTACCCTATTCTCTTATGTATGTATGCATGTGTAGAAGGCACGCTTCCGCAGGTTTTCGATTTGTTCTCGGTTTGCGCTAGCGTTGCTTGGCCGCGATGAGCATCCTGGGCCGTCGCTACTCGTAGGCCAGGCGTACGCAGGGTTTCGTCGACGTTACGAACAGGGTGGTCGCGTGACCGATTGGGGTTCGGGGCGTGACACTGAGTGAGCGTCGACTAGAGTGTATTAATGAAGTGTTTCCATTCATTTAGAAATTCTGACAAATGGGTCGAATTTTCAAACTGTCACAATTCTTCCCTTCTTATAAAAATTTCGTCGTCGAAATTTACAATCTACATGTTCTAGCTCCAGAACCAAAATTACATAGGGCTATTCAAACAGGTGCGGGTATCTTCTCTTCATTTCGTCCTCGCTTTCCCATGTAGCTCCTTCGGTTCCATGGTGTTCCCAGATGACTTTAACCAGTGGAATCGTCTTATTCCTGAGCACTTGCTCCTTACGATCTTCAATCCTTACTGGCCTTTCCACGTAGGAGACGCGGTCATCCATTTCAATGAATGATCGAGTATATGGCCAGGGTCCGGCTCATACTTCCTCAGCATCGATACATGAAATACGTTGTGAATCTGAGACAAGTTCGGCGGCAGTGCCAGACGATAAGCCAGTGTCCCGATCTTCTCCAATATCTCAAATGGCCCAACGAATCTGGGACTCAGCTTCCTTTCTTGCCAAACCGAGATAATCCTCGCATCGGCGACACCTTCAGAAAGACGTGATCTCCAACTTGAAATTCCAATGGCTTACGTCTCTTGTCTGCATAGCTTTTCTGTCTACTCTGGGCGGTCCTCAGTCTGTCCTTAATCACTTTGACTGCTTCTACTGATTGTTGCACCAATTCTGGGCCTGTTATACTCTTCTCACCAACTTCGTCCCAACAGATTGGCGTCCTGCAGGCCCTTCCATACAACGCTTCAAATGGTGCCATCTGAATGCTTTGTTGGTAGCTGTTGTTGTAGGCGAACTCCACTAGGTGTAACTGCTCTTCCCAGCCTCCTTTGAAGTCGATTACACACGCTTCAGCATGTCCTCCAGAGTCTGTATAGTCCTTTCTGACTGTCCATCAGTCTGAGGGTGGTAGGCTGTACTGAATCTTAACTCTGTCCCTAGAGCACCCTGCAGACTCTTCCAGAATGTGGCTGTGAAACGAGGGTCTCGATCCGACACGATGCTTACTGGTACTCCATGCAGTCTCACAATCTGCCTCACATACAGTTCTGCCAGTTTCTCCAACGTAGAGTCCTTTCGCACTGCAATAAAATGTGCGGACTTGGTCAGTCGGTCCACTATCACCCAGATTGAGTCGTTTCCTCTCTGACTCCTTGGCAGTCCTGTCACGAAATCCATGGTGAATGTTCCCATTTCCACTCTGGGATTTCCAACGGTTGCAATAGCCCTCAGGCTTACAATGTTGCGCCTTCACCTGCTGACATGTCAAGCACTTGGCTACATGCTTAGCCACATCCACCTTCATTCCATTCCACCAGTAGTGCTGTCGCAGGTTCTGGTACATCTTCGTGCTTCCTGGGTGGATACTGTAGTTACTCCTGTGTGCCTCTGATAGAATTCTCTCCTTCAACTCTTCGTCGTTTGGCACGCACAGCCGTCCTCTAAACTTCAATATCCCGTCCTCAGTCACCTTGAAGTCACCTTCCTCTCTTCTGCATCCATCGTCACAATCTTCTGAATATCTGGGTCCGTAGTCTGCAACTCTTTAACCCTCAATTGAATCTCGGGTTCAATCTGCAGTGTGGCCATTAAGCTCGAGAGGCTTCCTACCTCAACCTTGAACTCAGAGTCTCTGATTTCCTCCAGCAACGTCCATTCTTTAACCATCATATGCGCGATGCTCGACTTTCGGCTCAGAGCATCCGCCACCTTGTTCGCCTTTCCTGGATGGTATAGGATATCACAATCGTAGTCCTTCAGAAGCTCCATCCATCGACGCTGTCTCATGTTTAGCTCTTTCTGCGAGAACAGGTACTTTAGACTCTGGTGATCCGTATATATCTGGAATTTCTCTCCCACCAGATAGTGTCTCCAGATCTTCAATGCGAATACTATGGCTGCCAGCTCCAAGTCATGCGTCGGATAATTCATCTCATGCGGCCTCAGCTGTCGAGATGCATACGCTACTACTCGTCCATGTTGCATCAAGACACATCCTAGACCTCTTAGCGACGCATCGCTTAAATTTCAAATCCTCCTGGTCCGGATGGGATGTCAACACTGGTGCGGAGGTCACTCGTTCCTTCAGCTCCTGAAAGCTTTCCC
>JAGVVM010018107.1:0-10262 GCA_019149425.1 Psidium friedrichsthalianum
ATCCAAGGCCCAAGGCCCACAAAGGCAATTAAGTCCACTAAGGTAAGTCGGCCCATTATAGTGTTCTAAGCCCATTAGTCAAGTTGGGCCTAATAGGATTCAGGGTTTAGTGTAGTGGGTTAGGCCCATTAAACCTAGTTGGGCTTAGTAAAGTAAGTTGGGCTCGTTAAGCTAAGTAAGGCCCAATTAGAAATTAAGGCCCAATAACCAGTCTTAGGCCCATTAAAGATTCTTAAGTCCATTATGTAATTTAGGCCCATTATTATTAAATTTTCGTGTAGGGCCCAAGCCCATTTTCAAGAGTTAGCCAATTAAGCCCAATTAGCCCATTTTAGGCCCAAAGTGATGTCCTAGGCCATATGCATTAGTGGGCCTCATAATTTTATCAATCCAAATTGTAACATGGGCCCAATAACCAATTTTCGTCCATTATAAGCCCATTAGCCAAATTAGGTTCATTTAGGCCCAAATAGCTTATAATTGAGTTCCCAAGCCCAATACAACCCTTAGGCCCCATTGCTTTACACGCCCACTTAACTATTTCCAGCCCATAATTAACATTTTAAGGCCCAAACCAAATTCCCAAGTGGCCCACACGTTCGGCCCATCAAACCACACAATTACACTAAAACCCATTAGGCTTAATTCCACCTCTTACATACTAATCACCATTATAAGTTACTAATACCACACACCATCCTCATATGCGACCGGCCTAGGCAAGGATTAGAGGGTACGCTTACCGGTGGGGGCTGGTCACGGCTGGATGGCGACAGGACGGGCTCACGGCGGCCGGCGGAGCTCACGGCGAACGAAGACTAGCCGAGAGAGAGAGGGAGAGTGGGGTGAGTTCTCGGCTTCCAAAGGGCCATATGGCCACGGGAATGGGAAGAAGGGGAGCTAAGAAGACTTACCAGCCAAGGACGAGGCCGGGATGGCGGCTGGTCGGCGTCGGAACGACGGGAGTAGGGCGGCGGTTGGCGGACGGCTACGCGCACGAGGGAGAGAAGAGAGGATGAGGTCGGGGTTATGGTCTCACGGGCCTCCATGGCCACGAACACAAGGAGTAGATGGGCTAGAGGACTCACCTGAGGGGGATGAAGAGACGACGGTGGCTGGCCGGTGGCAACACGGGCGGACGACGGGCGACGGTGGAGCTCTTCGGGCGGCCGACGGACGAAAAAGAGAAGGAAGAGGAAGGGGGCGTGAGGAGAGGGAGGAGGTGGCCGGCCGAAACAAAATGGAGGAGGAAGAGAGAGAGAGAAGATTATAATCCCAAAATTCAAATTAAAATGGTTAGTGGGTTAGGTAATGAGAATAGTGACATGAGTGAGACTTGATTTGTCCTTTGATTGATTTGATTGATTGCATTGGGACTTGTGCCATGATGTGATTGATTGATTGATGTGACATCCGATTGATGTGACATCTGATTTGACTTGCCTCGATTTGCGTGCAAATGCACCGATCGGACCCGAGCGCGAACGGATTTCGGACTGGGTTTGGTGTCGGTCTATCGAATCTATTCTCAAAAATCCTAATTAGTCTCATTCTAAGGTCTGAGCATTTACCGGGGGCATTTCGGTAATTTTCCATTCACGTCTTGCTTCTCGACGTGCACCGGCTGTCTGACCTTCAGTCGACATTTTCGAAACTGACTTCATTTCTTCATTGTGTTTATCTTATTGATTCGATTGTCCAATGTCGGATTTCATTTTGGTCAATTTCATCAAATACCGACCCTGTCTCAGTCTCAAGCCAACGGGCGGCTGATTAGGAAAAATTCCCAGGTAGCCTTTCCCCTTTGGTTGGTCAGCTCAGGGTAGCTAATCCTGAGTGAGCGTCGACTAGAGTGTATTAATGAAGTGTTTCCATTCATCTAGAAATTCTGACAATTGGGTCGAATTTTCAGACTGTCACACTAAGGTTTCGGTTTGACTATCTCAGGTCACCCTCTCCAACTCGGCGAAAGTTCCACACTCAAAAACACGAGTACCCAGACTGCGCGGGTATATATGTCATGCATGTCAAATATGAACAGCAACAACACATCATGGCAGCACACACAAATGCAACATGAATGAATGGTTCGGTCTGCCTCAAACGATCCCATTGGATCTTGTCTACTTATCGCTCCATTTCCATTAGGGCCCATCCAACAGTGCCACTTGGCAAATATCACAACTGCGTTCATTACGCCTTACGTTGGTCACCCATTATCTCTCCGATTCCCCGCGTCAAGACGCCTCTAGGGCTCATCCAACATGTCACTCTCCAGGTGACTCATGCCATGCTCGCAATTCAGAATGTGCAGACAGATACACGATGCATTGTTCACAGAGCAGGCAATTTCATGAATCTCATAAACCACAGGGCAGAACGGCATAGCAGTCTGACAATTATTCGACAACTCACGTTCATCAGGTTATGCCACAAACAAGCCCGGTACCCTGCCCAAAATTCCACGGTTTACGGAGTTCGATTCGGGATCCTCATATGATCATGGCCCTATTGTTCTCACCCTTAGAACTGGCCCATTAGTTATGCTAAGCCCATCAAGGCGTAAGGCCCATTTAAAGTAGGTCGGCTCATTCAGGAGTAAGGCCCAATTAAAATGGGTCGGTCCACTGAGATATGTTAGCCCAAAAGCCAGGTTAGGCCCATTAGTTGAGTTGGGCCCATTATGAATCAAGGCCCAATAAGGTGGGTTAAGCTCATTAAGGTAAATTGGGCCTATTAATTCAAGTTGGGTCCAATTGGGTTTCAAGGCCCATTGTTCAATTAAGAACCCACGATTTAATTGTAAGTTATTAAATAGTTCGAGGCCCAATAAGAATAGAATTTTCGTGCAGGGCCCAAGCCCACATGATAAAACAAGCTTAAGAGGCCCATTATGGCCCATTTAGGCCCAAATCAAGTTCCTAGGCCCATGTACACTATGGGCCCTAAGTTTTTAAGTCCAAGGCCATTATTAAGGCCCATTAAGATTACATTTTCGTCCATTAGAGGCCACTACTAAAACTTGGGCCCAAGAGTTCCATTTTTGTTCAATTAAGCCCAATTAGGTCCCTTAAGCCCATTCACTAACCTTGCCCCAAGATTCCACACGCCTACACCATCCTATGCAGCCCACCAATGACATTTCAAGGCCCAAATTCAATTTCCAAAACACCCCACACGCACGGCCCATTGGTCTCTCATGGTTAGCCTAAAGCCCAATTGTTCAGAGTACCCATAATACACCATAATCACCATCATTAACCACTAATACCATAAACCCACACACACATACTACTAGCCTAAGCCAAGATTAGAGGATGAAGCTTACTTGGATAAGCTGAAGGCGGCGGCGACGACAGGACGGGGACGGACGGCCGCGGTGAGGACGGCGGACGAGAACTAGCCGAGAGAGAGAGAGAGAGAGAGAGAGATGAGGTCGGTTCGGGGCTTAGGTGGCCTCCATGGTCACGGAAATAGCAAGAATGAGGGATGTGGGGACTTACCAAGATGAGCCAAGAAGGATGGTGGTCGACGGTGAGGTTGAAGGGCGAAGACGACGTCGGCGTTCGGGCGGCCGGCTAAACAAAGCCGAGAGAGAGATGAGATGGGATCGGGGCTTTGCGGGGCTCCATGGCCACGGGGACAGCAAGGAGAGGGAGTAGAGAGGCTTACCAAGAGAGGATGATGGCTGGTGGTGGCGGTGGCGACGCGTGGAGGCGGCGGACGACGATGGAGCTCCTCGGGCGGATGCGGGCGAGAGGGAGCCGTGAGGGAGAGAGGGAAATTCGGGAGAGGGAGAGGGAGAGAGAGGGGTGGCCGGCCGAATGGTGAGGGAGGAGAGAGAGAAAGGACTATAATGCGGATGAGACAAATTAGCTAGTGTAGTGGAGTGGTTGGTGGGGTATTTGACATGTGATTGAATGGACTTGAGTTGATTGATTTCCTTGGGAATTGTGCCAAGATGTGATTGATTTGATTGACATGACACTTGATTGATTGATGTGACATCTGATTGATGTGACATCGGAGTTGACTTGCCTCGATTTGCGTGCCAAATGCACCGATCTGGTCCCGAGCGCGAACGAATTCCGGACTAGATTTGGTTTCGATCTCTCGAATTCACTCTTAAAAATCTTAATTGGTCTCATTCTAAGGATTGAGCGTTTACCGGGGGCATTTCGGTAATTTTCCATTCACGTCTTGCTTCTCGATGTGCACCGGCTGTCGGCCCTTCGGGCGACGCTTCTGAAACTAATTTCATTTCTTCATTGTGTTTATCTTACTGATTCGATTGTCCAACGTCGGATTTCATTTTGTGGTCAATTTCATTAAATACCGACTCTGCCTCAGTCTCAGACCAACGGGCGGCTGATTGGGAAAAATTCCCAGATAGTCTTTCCCCTTCGGTTGGTCATCTCAGGGTAGCTAATCCTGAGTGAGCGTCGATCAGAGTGTAATAACGAAGTGTTTCCATTCGTTTAGAAATTCCGATCAATGGGTCGAATTTTCAGACTGTCACAATTCTTCCCTCCTTATAAAAATTTCGTCCTCGAAATTTACAGTCTATAAGTTCTTACTCCAAAATTAAAATTACACTTGCTCATTCAAATAGATGAGGGTATTTCTTCTTCATCTCGTCTTCGCTTTCCCATGTAGCTCCTTTGGTTCCATGGTGTTCCCAGATGACCTTGACCAATGGAATCGTCTTGCTCCTGAGCACTTGCTCCTTACGATCATCAATCCTTACTGGCCTTTCCACGTACGAGACGCGGTCATCCATTTCAATGACTTCATGATCGAGTATATGGCCAGGATCTGGCTCATACTTCCTCAGCATCGACACATGGAACACATTGTGAATCTGCGACAAGTTCGGCGGCAGTGCCAGACGATAAGCCAGTGTCCCGATCTTCTCCAAAATCTCGAATGGCCCAACGAATCTGGGACTCAGCTTTCCTTCTTGCCAAATCGAGATAGTCCTCGCATCGGCGACACCTTCAGAAAGACATGATCTCCAACTTGGAATTCCAATGGCTTACGTCTCTTGTCTGCATAGCTCTTCTGCCTACTCTGGGCGGTCCTCAGTCTGTCTCTAATCACCTTGACTGCCTCTACTGATTGTTGTACCAATTCTGGGCCTGTTATGCTCTTCTCACCAACTTCGTCCCAACAGATTGGCGTCCTGCAGGCCCTTCCATACAAGGCTTCGAATGGTGCCATCTTGATGCTCTGCTGGTAGCTATTGTTATAGGCGAATTCCACTAAGTGTAACTGCTCCTCCCAGCCACCCTTGAAGTCTATCACACATGCCCTCAGCATATCCTTCAAGGTCTGTATGGTCCTTTCCGACTGACCATCAGTCTGAGGGTGATAGGCTGTACTGAATCTTAACTCTGTCCCTAAAGCACCCTGCAGACTCTTCCAAAATGTGGCTGTGAAGCGAGGATCTCTATCCGATACAATGCTTACTGGCACTCCATGCAGTCTTACAATCTGCCTCACATACAGTTCAGCCAGTTTCTCTAATGTGGAATCCTTTCGTACTGCAATGAAATGCGCAGACTTGGTCAATCTGTCTACTATTACCCAGATCGAGGGCAATCCTGTCACGAAATCCATGGTGATGTGTTCCCATTTCCACTCAGGGATTTCCAGAGGTTGCAGCAATCCACCGGGCTTGCAATGTTGCGCCTTCACCTGCTGGCATGTCTGTGACAGTCTGAAAATTCGACCCAATTGTCAGAATTTCTAAATGAATGGAAATGCTTCGTTAATACACTCTAGTCGACGCTCACTCAGGATTAGCTACCCTGAGATGACCAACCGAAGGGGAAAGGCTATCTGGGAATTTTTCTCAATCAGCCGCCCGTTGGTCTGAGACTGAGACAGGGTCGGTATTTAATGAAATTGACCACAAAATGAAATCCGGCATTGGACAATCGAATCAGCAAGACAAACACAATGAAGAAATGAAATTTGTTTCAGAAATGTCGTCTGAAGTTCAGACAGCCGGTGCACGTTGAGAAGCAAGACGTGAAAGGAAAAACTACCGAAATGCCCCCGGTAAATGCTCAGTCCTTAGAATTAGATAAATTAGGATTTTGAGAATAGAATCGATGGACCGACACCAAATCCAGTCCAAAATCCGTTCGCGCTCGGGACCCGATCGGTGCATTTGCACGCAAATCGAGGCAAGTCAAATCAGATGTCACATCAATCGGATGTCACATCAATCAATCAAGTGTCAAATCAATCCATCAATCACATCAATCAAGGCTCAATTCCCAAGGCAATCCATCACTCACTTCCATGTCACTATTCAACCTACTCCCACTATAATCTTTATTTTTGAAAATTATACATTATAATCTTTCTTCTCTCTCCTCCCTTCTTCCCCTCATTCGGCCGACCCTCCATCATCTCCCTCTCCCTCTCGTGAGCTCTCCCTCTCGGCCTCTCGCTCGCCCGCCGTGGATCGCCCGCAACGCCGCCGTCTCGTCCAGCCACCGTCGGCCTTCCGTCGTCACGGTAAGTCCCTTAACCCTTGTCCTTCCATTTTTCGTGGCCATGAAGCCCCTAGAACCGTGACTCGACCCCGTCTCTCTCTCTTTCCCCCTCGGTCTCCACGAACAGCCGCCCGCGTCCCCGTCGTCGTCCGCCGTCGTTCACCACCGTTCCACGTCGCCGTCGTCTTGCCTCACCTCGGTAAGCCCCCTAGCCTTCCTCTCCTCCATTTTCGTGGCCAACCGACCCCATTTGAGCGCCGGATTAAGCCGTTTTCCCCTTAGGCCGGGAGCTCGTTCGTCCGCCGCCCTACCCCGTCGTTGCCGCCGTCTGTTGTCGTCAATTCCGCCCACACCGGTAAGCTTCACTCCCTAATCTTAACCTGGGCTAGTTGTATATATGTGTGGATGGTTGTATTAGTAGCTTGTAATGGTGATTAGTGTGCAAAGTGAGTAATTAAGCACAATGGGCCTTAGACTAATCTTGTGTTGATCATGGGCCGCGCGTGTGGGCCACTTGGGGAATGAAATTGGGCCTTGAAATACCGAAAATGTGGGCTGATGGGGGTAGGATAGGCGTGCATGAAGCGGGCCCAAAGGTTTTTATGGGCTTGGGGACCTAATTCTCTACTAATTGGGCCTAAACAAATCTAATTGGACCTAATTTGTAATGGTGGGCCTTTATGGACGAAAATGATAATCCACTTGGGCCCAAACTATGTTTCGAATATTAAAATATGAGGCCCATTAATGTACATGGGCTTAGGACATCAATTTGGGCCAAAAATAACCTAATTGGGCTTAATAGGCTAGTCCTTGAAAATGGGCTTGGGCCCTACACGAATTTAATACATATAATGGGCCTAAATATTATATTAATCGTAGAATTAATTCATGGGCCTAAGATTGGTTAATGGGCCTTGGAACCTAAATGGACCCAACTTAATTTAATAGGCCCAACTTGGGTTAATGGGCCTAACCCACTCCATTGGACCCTGAATCTAATTGAACCCAACTTGACCAATGGGCTTAAAACACTGAAATGGGCCGACTCACCCTAGTGGACCTAACTACCTTTGTGGGCCTTGGACCTTAACACGGGCTGTAGGCCCATTCGAACCTGAATCCACTAATTGGGCCTTAAACCAAGCTAAGCCTAATCCAACTACACCCGAGGGGTTATTGAATTACCAAATCATTAATTGCGGGATACTAACTCCCAGGGAATTAACAAGGGCGATTGGGCTTAGGCTGAGTTACCTAGTCCGCCAAGATGGGGTTCAATTTATATGGGTTTAACCAGAGAGATGGAATGAGACATTATGTTGAGCCTGTCTGGCCGAGGAACTGTGTGTGGGGCATTTGATCTCTTATAGTTGGCTGGACGAGCACGTGGTTACTTTGATGATTTCTTGATGTGCTCTGTACTTATGCTTGATACTATTGCATGCATGCTCTATGTCTGAATTGCTGGTTGCAATCATGTGGGCCCCGCATACATTGAGAGCATGGCATGAGTCACCAGAGATGTGACAAGAGAAGGTGCCCCAGAGGCGTTGTTACGCGGGGAAATGGAGGGAAAAGGGAGAAACCAACGTAAGGCGTCAGATACGCAGTTGAGGAAATTTGCCGAGTGGCACTGTTGGGTGAGCCCTGATGGGAATTAGAGGGATAGACGGGCATGATCCATTGGGATCCGTTATGGCCGGTTGAGGCCTGTATCAGCTTGCATATGGCATCATGTTTGACTGTTTCTTGTGCCCGTCTGTATGATATGAACTGTATTGCTATGGATTGCACGTTTGCTTACGCATGTTGGGTCTGGTACCGAGGGTAACTGAGAGTAGCTGAACCCTGGACCGCGAACCTAGTCCCCTGGATAGGACCGACCCCACCAGTATACGCTATCCTACGCTAGGATTAGTAGTGAGCTTACTGAGTTTCGACTCACGGGCGGTGGTTGCCCTTCTTCTTACAGATCCAGGTCACCCGTGATGGCTGCACCACCGATGCTTTTTGGACTGCCAGTGCAAATGGATACCCAGATCACCCTCCATTTTGATATGCATGCTGTGATGTGGCATAGGCACGTGACGACTGTACTAGTAGACCAGGGTGGACCCTACCTTGTACCCCATAGATTTGAGGCCTGGTATAGGGAGGGCCTGTATGGCTTTGAGGGACCCTAGAGAGATTCTCCGATCCCTATGGAGGACGATCCTATCCTGTTGCAGCCAGCTGAGTATGGTGGCGAGGTGATCGACCCCGACCCACTCCAGGAGTTGCCGTCCCCAGGACGTTCTGAGATGACGGTCACGAGGAGGGTGACGCCATGGACACTGACGATGAGGATCCAGAGGAGGATCCCGAGGAGGAGCCTGAGGAGGACTGAGTCCTGCTGTTACTGGTCTGATTTTGGAGATAGCGAGAGCGAAGGTGTCATGACCATAGGCTTCCGCAGGTTTCAGATTGTGTCGTTTTGCGCTAGCGTAGCTTAGCCGCGATGTGCATCCTGGGCCGTCGCTATTCGTAGGCCAGGTGTACGCAGGGTTCTTTGTGTTATGAGCAGGGATGTAGCGGACTCGATTGGGGTTCGGGGCGTGACAATGTCAAACACTTGGCCACATGTTTAGCCACATCTATCTTCATTCCATTCTACCAGTAGTGCTGACGCAGGTTCTGGTACATTTTCGTACTCCCCGGATGGATACTATAGTTGCTTCTGTGAGCCTCAGCCAAGATTCTTTCCTTCAGCTCTTCGTCATTTGGCACACACAATCGTCCTTTAAACTTCAATATTCCGTCGCTGGTCATTTGGAATTCCTCCTTCCTTTCCTTTGCATCCATCATCACGACCTTCTGGACATCAGGGTCCGTAGACTGCAACTCTTTAATCCTCAATTGAATCTCGGGTTCAATCTGCAGTGTGGCCATCAAACTCGAGAGGCTTCCTACTTCGACCTTGAACTCAGAGTCTCTGATTTCTTCCAGCAACGTCCATTCCTTTACCATCATATGAGCGATGCTCGACTTTCGGCTCAGAGCGTCAGCTACCTTATTCGCCTTTCCTGGATGGTACAGGATATCGCAGTCGTAGTCCTTTAGCAGTTCCATCCATTGACGCTGCCTCATATTCAGTTCCTTTTGCGATAACAGATACTTCAGGCTCTGGTGATCCGTGTAGATCTGAAACTTTTCTCCCACCAGATAATGCCTCCAAATCTTCAGGGCAAACACGATCGCAGCTAACTCCAGATCATGCGTCGGGTATTCATCTCGTGTGGCCTTAATTGTCGAGGCGCATATGTCACTACTCGTCCATGCTGCATTAGAACACATCCCAGACCTCTTAGCGAAGCATCGCTGTAAATCTCAAATCCTCCAGGTCCGGATGGGATAGTCAATACTGGTGCAGAAGTTAGTCGATCCTTTAGCTCTTGAAAGCTTCCCTCGCACTTCACTGTCCATTCAAACTTCGACTCCTTCTTCAACAATCTTGTCATCGGAGCGGCTATCGCGGAGAACCTTTCCACGAAGCGTCTGTAATATCCAGCTAATCCAAGGAAGCTTCGCACCTCAGTCACGGTCGTTGCCTCGGCCATTTCTCTACAGCTTCAATCTTAGCTGGATCTACTGAGATTCCTTCGCCAGACACTATATGTCCAAGGAACGCCACTCTACTGAGCCAAATTCACACTTGCTGAACTTGGCGTATAGGAATGCTCCCTTAGTGTCTGTAGAACAGTCCTCAAGTGTTCC
>JAGVVM010018109.1:0-10359 GCA_019149425.1 Psidium friedrichsthalianum
GCTTTTCTAGGGGTCCCATATCTATTCCTGAGGTCTATAATCGGCTGAGTAGCGTTACCAATTGGGACCTATACTCCGTCTGTGCAAACAAATCTAGTGAACCAGTCCGCCTTGTTCTCTTCTTCTGGGAGTGGTGGATCACGTGGTGGTCATGGAGGCCGTGGTGGTCGGGGGGGAGTTGGCCCGTGTGGTCGTAGTGGTAGTAAGGACCAGCGTGTTTTGTCATCATTGCGGTATTCCCGTCATCTAATGAGCAACGTTATAAGCTGCACGGTTATCCGAGTAATAACAAGGTGGCCAATGCCTCAATACCTACATCCTCTACATCTAGGAGTCCTCTCCTATTTCTGGGAGGAGAATGATTGAGATGACTGATGAGGAGTTTGCACGATATACTCAGTTTCAAGTGATGGGCAGACTTCCCACTGCTACATATGCACAGACAGCTAATCATACGGCATGTGTTTCATGTCTCGTAGCAAATGGGTTGTTGATTCTGGTGCTTCAGATCACCTGACGGGGACAGTAGGTAATCCACAACCTATTCTCTTCATCACATGTTAGTGCTCATTACTGTGGCGGATGGCTCTTCAGCAATTGTGAAAGGGAGTGGGACTTCCTGTCTTACATCGGATTTAACATTATCTTCTGTGCTTTATGTTCCAAATTCACCTTTTAACCTACTATCGGTTAGTCAGATCACAAAACAATTGAATTGTTCAGTCTCATTTTTCCCGATGGTTGTGTTTTTTCAGGATCTTTGACGAGGAAGGCCATTGGTAGAGGAAGGGTCGAAGGAGGAGTCTATGTTATTGAAGCCACACCACCATCAGTAACTTGCTCCGCCATATTCCCTAGTCCACATGAGATTCACTGTCGCCTTGGCCATCCAGCTCCTACCACCCTCCAAAAGTTATATCCTCAGTTTAAGAATGTTTGCTTTGAATGTGAGTCGTGTCAGTTTGCTAAGCACCATCGTGTGCCTTATTTTCCTAGAGTCAATAAAAGAGTGTCAGCTCCGTTTGAGTTAGTCCATTCTGACATATGGGGTCCTTGTCCTGTCGTGTCAAAGCTTGGTTTCAAATATTATGTAACCTTCGTTGATGACCATTCACGGATGACGTGGGTCTATTTAATGAAAAATCGTTCTGAGGTGTTCCAAATTTTTTGTGAATTTTATGCTGAAGTTCGAACTCAATTCTCCACTTCAGTTAAATGTTTGCGCAGTGATAATGGTCGAGAATATTTATCCTCTCAATTCATGTCATTTCTTTCCCGTAATGGTGTTGTCCATCAAACGTCTTGCCCTGATACACCTCAACAAAACGGTGTAGCAGAACGCAAGAATAGGCATCTGTTAGAGGTTGCTCGTGCTCTCTTATTCCAGCACAATGTTCCTAAGGCATTCTGGGCGGATGCAGTTTTGACCGCTTGTTACCTTATCAATCGTCTTCCCTCTGTTATTCTCAATGGAGAAATCCCTTTCCGTGTGTTGTTCCCTACTAAATCTCTATTTCCTCTCTCCCAAGATATTTGGTGTGTGTGTTTTGTTCGTGATACACGACCTCAGGTTTCTAAACTCGACCCTAAGTCTCTTCGTTGTATTTTCTTGGCTATGCACGGCATCAAAAAGGTTATCGTTGTTTTTCTCCTGATTTAGGTCGCTATGTTGTTTCTGCTGATGTTACCTTCCATGAGTCTCAGTCCTATGGCACTAAGGATGATTCTCCATCTACTTTCTTGGAGGATGTCCTAGTCCATCATCCTTTGCCCAGTCCTACCTCTGAGAAACCATCCACACCCATAGACGAATCCACTGATTTGTGGTATGGTCGTGTGTATCATCGGCGGCCGGTTCCCGTGATTTCTTCGACCCCATCCAATGTGCCTTCCGATGACTCATTAGATCCTCCTCCGGATGCATCTTTGCCAGCGCCACCTCCGCTGGATACTTCTCCATTGGTGCCAGATCTCCCCTCAGATGATGAGCCTATTGCTCTCCGTAAAGGTATTCGTGCTTGCCGTAATAGACCTATCTATAATGACTCTTATAAGGGTTTATCTGTTCAGACACAAGCGCTGATTGCCACTTTGGATTCCATCTCTGTTCCACGGTCAGTTTCTGATGCTTTGGCTCATTCTGGTTGGCGTGCTGCTATGGTGGATGAGATGCAGGCCTTGGTTCAGAATGAGACTTGGGAGCTTGTTCCTCTTCCCACTGGTAAGCAAGCTATTGGTTGTAAATGGGTTTATAGTGTCAAGGTTAATCCAGATGGCTCGCTTGCTCGCTTGAAGGCTCGTCTGGTTGCTAAGGGATACGCTCAACAGTATGGTGTTGATTATTTTGAGACTTTTTCCCCAGTGGCTAAAATGGCCTCCGTTCGGTTATTTATTTCTCTAGCATCCTCCCATGATTGGATCCTCCATCAGCTTGATGTCAAGAATGCTTTCTTGAATGGCTATCTTGACGAGGAGGTGTACATGGAGCAACCTCCCGGTTTGTTGCTCAGGGGGAGTCTTCTAAGGTTTGTCGGCTTCGTCGCTCATTATATGGTCTCAAGCAGTCACCTCGTGCATGGTTTGGTAGGTTTACTACAACTGTTGTACGGGATTTTGCATGAAGCAGAGTATTAAAGATAGTTCTGTTTTCTATCATACTTCTCCTACAGGCTGTATATATATATGGTTGTATATGTGGATGATATTGTGATCACCGGCAGTGACTTAGCAGGCATCTCCAGGCTCAAGGAGTTCTTGCATAGTCAGTTTCAGACCAAGGATCTTGGTCCTCTGGGATACTTTCTCGGTATTGAGGTTTCTAAATGTAAGAATGGTGTTTTTCTGTCTCAGAGAAAATATGTGTTAGATTTATTGCAGGATACAGGGCTTTCTGGGGCAAAATATTGTGAGTCCCCCATGATTCCTGGTGATAAGCTCATGTCGCAAGAAGGGTCCCCGATTCCAGAGCCTGAGAGGTATCGTAGATTAGTGGGAAAACTCAATTATCTCACTATGACCAGACCCGATGTTGCCTTTCCAGTCAGTTTTATGGCTTATCCTCTGTTCCTCATTGGGAAGCTGCTCTGCGGATTGTAAAGTATCTGAAGAAGGACCCCGGAAGGGTGTTATCTATCAAAACCATGGACATTCTCGCATCGAAGCATTCTGTGATGCGGATTGGGCAGGATCTCCTGCTGATAGGCGATCTACATCTGGTTTTACTATATTTATAGGTGGTAATCTTGTCTCGTGGAAGAGTAAGAAGCAAGATGTGGTTGCTCGGTCTAGTTGCGAAGCAGAGTATCGCTCAATGGCAAGTACAACGGCTGAGATTATGTGGTTGCCAGCAGCTTTTGACAGAGATAGGTTATTCCATTGATTATCCTTCTAAATTATGGTGTGATAATCAATCAGCCCTACATATTAGAGATAATCCAGTTTTTCATGAGAGGACTAAACACATCGAAGTTGATTGTCACTTTGTGAGAGATGCTTTGCTTAGGAACGTCATCGAGTTTGGATATATTCGGACCAGTGATCAACTTGCAGACATCCTTACAAAATCTACTACTGGAAAGAGAATAGAGTTCATTTGTAACAAGCTGGGCATGATGAATATCTATGCTCCAGCTTGAGGGGAGTGTTAAGTCACGTGGGGGGCTTCCCCCTTTTCTCTTTTATTTTATTTTATTTATTCTTTATAGTTGTTTATTGGTATTTTGGGCTTGGCCCATCTAATGTAATAAGCTATTATCTATTATTAATACAAGATGTATCCCTAACCTAGGGATACGCTGTTTTTTCTCTTCTCATCCTCTCAAACGCAGCTTTCTCTTCTCTCCCTCTTTTCTGTCAATTACATGAGCGTGTCACAATGACCTAAGGATGGTAATGTATCACGGTTGCACTCCTGAGAGATGGTAAGTCTGAGAAGTTAATGAGTCAAATTGTAGATTAACTATGAAAATCAACCTTACAATCATATTTAAAATTCAGGTCCTTGCAGCATCAAATAGAAAAGCACTCGATTTCCAGCAATTAAAGATGTCAAAATGAAATTCCCAATCTGCTCAAATTTTACCACCACTGACACTATTCACAATGAGAAGCCTGGCAACTTTGATTATTCTGAAGCCGTGTTACTGTGTCAATATTCTATGCGTTGTACTTCAATGAGCATAATCACAATCCTAAACTGATTTTTCTCCTAAGAATTAATCATTGCCAAAAGGCATCTAAGCATCGCAACTTCCTCTGAGGTCCCCTTATCATTGGTACAATATAGGTGTGACTCTGCAAACATCCAAGTTTTTTGTAGGACACAAATAACATCTCTGACTAGCACAACAATTTTGGCACCCAAAAAAAGAAAAAGAAAGAACAAACGTACAACCTAGATTGAAAAGCTAAACACGGAGAGGAATCATTTAAGAACCAGAATTGCATCACAACAAGATATTCAGCACTGCAACAATCACAAAGAATTAAATTTTGAAACAGGAAAGTAGCAGTCCAGTTACCTGTTCGGTGACTATCACGCCTTCTATCTCTATCTCTTTCCCTTGTTGGGCTTCGTCCACGATAATAGTCCTGCTCAAGAAACGATGAACATTAATTCTGAGGATATCACTCATGCAAACCGATTTTAAAAAAAAAACAATGAGAGAGGATTGCAGCAAATTTGAAGAAGCAAGAGCGGAGCAAACCTTTCGGGTGCACCATCTTTTAGACCATCAACAAGTTGTTCATTCTCTCCTTCTCCTCCTCTTCCTCAAAATCATCTTCAGAGCACTTTTGCTGAGATCTAGAGCACCAGCTGATTCGAGAGTCCATCTAACAAAGGAGAGAAAGGGGAAGGGATAATTAGTTAAGGCAGACCCTCAATACACCAAAATGGCAGTTATTATATGGTAGGACCATGAGATGCACACTCTAGGTCACAACCGAATAATCCACCTACTAAAAAACTTGCGTCAAAGAGATAAAACAAACCAACATATCACAACTGTTGGAGTTGGCGAATACTTCGGGATCCCTTGTTTCTCACACCGGGTACGCCCACGTGAGCTTAGGGAAACTGAAGTGTTATCCAACGACATGTGATCCCTGCGTGCGGAATGCGGGGGTTCGGGGGCAGCGCCCCCGACGGGGGTTCCGCTGCCCGGTCAGCGGACGGTGCCCCGCTCGCCGGTAGCGGGCAGGGGCTCGGGGGCAGCGCCCCCGAAACCTCAACGGGTTTGGGCTTTTATTTAAGCTGGCCCGTTTAGTGCGAGATTAAGAGATTAATTATAGGTTTAGGTTTTGGGCCCGTTTTGGGATATATATATATTTTTCTCGTTTCTGATCATTGTAACGAGTTGAGCGGCTGTAAACCAAAATCATAGTGAAATCTCTTTGCAGGACGTAGCCCTAATCTTGGGGTGAACCTGGGTAATCTCTTGTGCATCGTTCTTCTTCTTCTTTATCGCGATTATTCTGATACTCTGTCGCGAACGAAAACCCATCAATTGGTATCAGAGCCTTGTGTTCGAGGAATTAGGGTTTGTTCGAGATGTCAGGAGAGTCGCGGATTGAGATAGAAAAGTTCGATGGGAAGCGGTTCGATCTGTGGAAGATGAAGATGGAGGATCTTCTTTGTGATCGAGATCTCTGGACAGCAATCGAAAGGAAAGGCCTGTTGCTGCGACGCCTGGTATCGTGATAGGCAAGGAATCGGGCAAGGAAACGGATTCAACATCCAAACAGGCAGATCCAAAGGAGATTGACGATTGGGATCGGATTGATCGGAAAGCAAAGGGTTTGATCCGGCTTTGTCTGGCAGACAACA
This sequence comes from Psidium friedrichsthalianum, assembly GCA_019149425.1. Taxonomy (NCBI): domain Eukaryota; kingdom Viridiplantae; phylum Streptophyta; class Magnoliopsida; order Myrtales; family Myrtaceae; genus Psidium; species Psidium friedrichsthalianum. Next base: position 5,828 of record JAGVVM010018109.1, read on the forward strand.
TTCTGACAAATGTGATGAGCGAACCAACAGCGAGGGATTTATGGCAGAAATTGGAGTCGCTATACCAAAGTAAGTCGCTCGTGAATAAATTATTCTTAAGGAAAAAGTTGTATAATCTTCGAATGCACGAGGGCGACTCGTTTTCTGCACACTTGCATGATTTTAATACGTTGATAAGTCAACTCGTATCGATCGGTGTTAAGTTTGAAGATGATGATAAGGCGATAACACTGCTCTGTTCACTGCCGGACTCATGGGATAACCTGATTGTGGTAATTGGCGGTGGGGACAAGGAATTGTCATATGAGACTGTGTGTGCTGCCCTGTTATCAGAGGAGACACGAAGAAAGGGATCAGGAAGTTCTAATAAAGAGGCTTTAGCGGCTAGGGGAAGGCCAGCAGAGAAGACTCTATATCGAAAGGGTCTAGATCCAAATCTCGTGGGCGATCGAAGAGTAAGGATAGGAGGGTACAGTGTTGGAGATGTGAAGAGTGGGGCCATGTGAAGCGAGACTGCAAAAACAAGCCCGTCTCTAAAAGGGAAGCGGAATCATCCTCGGGGAAGGAAGTCGAGACAGGAGATATGTATGTGGCTGCTGTATGTATGGCGCAGTCAGACAAGGATATCTGGTATATCGACACCGGTGCTTCATACCACATGACGCCTCATAGACACTGGTTCTGTGAATATGAGCAATTTAATGGTGGAGATGTCATGCTCGGAGATGATACTGCAGTTCAGATTGTCGGGCGTGGCAGGGTGAAGCTGAGGATGAGCAATGGCACAGTGAAGACTCTTCCGGATGTAATGCACATACCCTTGATGAGTAGAAATCTGTTATCGTTGGTACGATGGCTGATTCAGGAGTTACTTTCTCTTGTGATAAGAATTCGTGCAAGATGACTCGAGGTTCTATTGTGATTGCACGAGGAGTTCGTTATGGGACGTTGTACAAGTTGCTCGGGGAAACGATGACTACTGGTGGCGGATTCGTCTCTGAAAAGGCAAAGGAAGATGGACATGATACGTCCATGTTATGGCATCAGAGGTTAGGCATATCGGGGAAAAGGGACTGTCTACCTTAGCTTCAAGTCAGATGGTAGAAGGAGTACCAGATTGCTCTATGGTTTTGGGTTCTGTGAACACTGTCTTCATGGAAAACAGAACCGAGTTAGTTTCCAACACACCGGTACGAGAGCAACAGAGATTCTGGAGCTGATTCACAGTGATGTTTTCGGCCTACTCCGACGCCATCTATTGGAGGATCCAGGTACTATGTATCGTTCATAGATGATTTCTCGAGATATAGTTGGATTTATTTTATTAAAAGTAAATCGGATGTATTTGAAAAATTTCGAGAATTTAAGGCTTTGGTTGAAAACCAATTGGGCAGGAAAATCAAGACACTTACGTATAACGGAGGTGAATTCTGTTCGGATAAGTTCGAGCAATTTGTGTGGATAACGGTATCGCGAGGCAGAAGACGACTCCATATACGCCTCAGCAGAATGGGGTGGCCGAAAGATTAAACCGGTCGCTCCTAGAAAGGCGAGATGCATGCTGAGTTGGGCAGGTTTGAACCTGAATTCTGGGCAGAAGCTGTAGCCACGGCCTGTTACTTGAAGAACCGATCACCGACCTCATCAGTGAAGAACCGAACTCCATATGAGGCAGTGTTTGGGAAGAAGCCGAATTTGTCACATGTTCGGGTATTCGGTTGACGCATATGTTCACGTACCCAAGGAGAAGAGGGGTAAGCTTGACAGTAAGTCTGAAAAGAACATATTCGTTGGATATAAGGAAGGGGTCAAAGGTTATAAGCTGTGGAATCCAGAGTCAAAGACCATCGTATATAGCAGGGATGTTGTCTTTCGTGAAACGCAGTCCAAGAAAGGTATACAGGAAGATGAAGAGCCCAAGAAAGTGGTAATGTTTGAAGAAAACCCGATTGCTGAATCTGTGGAGGTGGTTCCACAAAGCACACCAGTGGATTCTGATTCTGATCCGGAGCAAGAGGACTTGGTTAATGAAGTTGAGGATGCAGATTCAGATGAGGACCCGGACACAGATAGCATGCCTGCTCTCAGGAGATCAACTCGGGAAAGAAAGGTACCACTTCGATACTCACTTAGTGCATTGAGTACATTTCATGCTTTGAGTATTACTGGAGATGATCCTAGTTCTGTAAAAGAGGCGAGATCCATGGATGATGCGAATCAGTGGGAGCTCGCAATGACAGAAGAGATGCAGTCGCTTGATCATAACGACACATGGAGCTTGTGTAAATTGCCTAAGGATAGAAAGGCAATTGGATGTAAATGGGTGTTCAAGCGAAAATTGAAACCAGATGGGACTGTGGAGAAGTACAAGGCTAGGCTCGTAGCCAAGGGGTATTCTCAGGTCGAGGGGTTGACTACGACGAGATATTTTCTCCCTGTAGCGAAATTAACCTCAATACGATTTGTTCTGTCTGTAGCAGCTGCATATGATCTTGAGGTGGAACAGATGGATGTAAAGACAGCTTTCCTTCATGGGGACTTGGAGGAGGAGATTTATATGAGGCAACCAGAAGGCTTTGAAGCAAAAGGAAAGAAAATCTGGTATGTAAGTTAAAAAAATCTTTATATGGGCTGAAGCAGTCACCGAGGATGTGGTATCAGAAATTTGACACGTACATGCTCCAGCTTGATTTTGTGCGGTCAAATTCTGACCACTGTGTTTATGTGAAAGAGCGGCGATCAGTTTGTTATTCTTACATTATACGTTGACGATATGCTGTTATTGGGAATAACATGAAAATGGTGAAATCTGTGAAAAATTTGTTGGCCAAGAAGTTTGATATGAAAGACTTGGGGCCTGCAAATTTTATTTTGGGCATGCAGATTACAAGGGACCGTGAGAAACGGAAGCTATGGCTAGGGCAGGAGAAATACATAAAAGAGATATTGAGAAAATTCAACATGATGGACTGCAAGCCTGTTGGTACCCTATGTCTTCAGGGACCAAGTTATCTGCGGAACAGTGTCCTAAAACAGATGAGGAGATTGAGGAGATGGCCCGAGTTCCATACGCAAGTGCAGTGGGTAGCTTGATGTATGCTATGGTGTGCACGCGTCCAGATATAGCCCAAGCAGTGGGAGTCCTGAGTCGATATATGTCCAACCCGGGTAGAGAACATTGGAACGCGATCAAGAGAGTTTTCAGGTATCTTCGTGGAACTTATAACCTTCTTTATGTTTTGAAGGTACAGGGAATGGAAACATGCTTGATATCGTAGGCCACGTAGATGCTGATTGGGGTGGAGATATTGATAGTAGACGGTCCACTAGCGGGTATGTTTTTACATTATTTGGTGCTGCGTTGAGTTGGATGAGTAGGAGGCAAAGCGTGGTAGCGCTCTCTTCTACGGAGGCTGAGTACATGGCTCTTACACATGCTGGAAAAGAGGCCATATGGTTACGGCGGTTGTGCTTGGAGCTCGGTTTTGAGCAAGGTGCCATAGAGGTGAGATGTGATAATCAGGGGCCATTTTTTAGCTAAGAATCCTGCATTTCACTCACGCACAAAGCACATTGATATACAATATCATTTCATCCGAGAAAAGGTAGAGAAGAAAGAGGTTCGGCTTGTAAAGGTCGACACAGTAGAGAATAGTTCTGACTTCCTTACTAAAGCAGTCACAGGTGCGAAGTTTGACTGGTGCTCTACTGCGATGGGATTGAAGAAGGATGATATTGTCAAGGCTCTCATTTGCGCGAAGTATCCACCAAGTGGGAGAATGTTGGAGTTGGCGAATACTTCGGGATCCCTTGTTTCTCACACCGGGTACGCCCGTGAGCTTAGGGAAACTGAAGTGTTATCCAACGACATGTGATCCCTGCGTGCGGAATGCGGGGGTTCGGGGGCAGCGCCCCCGACACGGGTGCCCCGCTGCCCGGTCAGCGGGCGGGGGTTCGGGGCACAGTAGAGATAAGGGAAAGAATTAAGTTTGCTCTTCTGACTTCCTTACTAAAAGCAAGTCAAGGGCCTGCGAAGTTATAGACTGCGTGCTTACTGCTGAGTCTGGGATTGAGGAAGAAGGATGATTATGTCTCAAGGCTCCATTTGCGCGGAAGTATCCTACACCAACAGTGGGAGACGAGAATTCGTTTTATATGTTTTTGGAGTTGTGAGTGTGTGGATTGGATAGAAAAGGTTTTGTGCCGATGGGCGGGGAAGGGGGAAAAAAATACTTCGGAATCCCTTGTTTCTACTCACACCGGGTACGCCCACGTGAGCTTAGGGAACTGAAGTGTGTTTATACAACGGTCGACATATCAATGCGTCATCTTTCCAAGTGGGATCCCTGCAGCCCCGGTGCGGGGAATTGCGGAATGAGGGGGGTGCATATCGGTGGGGGGGCAGCGCCCCACGACACGTGGCGTTTTTGCCGCCCGCTGTTGTGCCCCCGGTCAGCGCGGCGGCGGGGGCGGTTTTTTTAAGGGTTCCACGGGGCAGCGCCCTCCCGGCACGGGGGTTTCCGCTGCCCGGT
>JAGVVM010018110.1:0-20035 GCA_019149425.1 Psidium friedrichsthalianum
GGAATTTCAAGGTCCTTTTGATATGGTTACTGGGAATCAGGCCCTTATAAATTCAACTGATCCAAAGGTTCAATCAGATTCTTAGCAAGCAGCAACCATATCATTATCTTTTGCATTAAGATTACAATATAGACATGAATCAATCCCTTTGCAAACCATGCTATGTACAGTCGTGACCCCCCTTTACATCATGCAATTTGATCAGGAATTTACATATGACAATATTCAGTTGCAGCACTCACATGTGACTCAAAGACTTATGGACACTACGAGCGGGGACTCACCCTCATCAACGACAATGCTCTTCGTAGTCCGTTTAGCAGTGGTAACGATCATGACGTCGTATGTCCCGTGGAATCCTCTGAAAGCGAACTCGCCTTGTTCGTCAACATGCCCATGAGCATGAGACGACCACTCTTTCCTGAGAGCGAGGTATCTCTTGCCGGCTTCATTGACATCCCCCTCCGCGTTGACCAGGTGCGCGTTGTCTCGGCTCATAAACAGCTCCCAGAATCCCCACAGCATTATCCCACTGACTGCAGCATGTGCAAATGCTTCTCGGAGCATGACTTCCAGATCATCAGCTCGTACGTACTCATTAACAGAGGACACATCGAGCTCTGTGAACCATATCGGAATGCCAAGAATTCCCAGCTTATCCAAAGCCGAAGTAACGATTGGTCCCTGGACTATCTATATGCCCTTGAATCCCGATTCCACCAACCGGTGCACCTTGTTCTTGTAGATCAAGAATCTGTTCTATGTAGCTCTCAGGGCATGACTTGGGATCGCACCCATCTTCCACATGGTAGTCATTCACAAACAGTGTGGCAGATGGATCTATTTGGTGTGCGGTCTTAAACATATTCGCTCGGATATCTTTTCCCAATCTACCTTGAAAGAATGATCCGTGCAGCATCTCGTTGTTCACATCATAGTGATTGAACTTGCCCTTGTAGCGAGAAAGAAGCCCGTTTAAACGGTTTTGAACAGCGGTCATCAAGTCATTGTTGTTGAGGGATCGCACCCATGACTGAACCATGCTCTCCACTTCCCAAAAGATACAGTGGCCTCTGGTTTCTATGCTGTGGCTCTTACACAAGTCAAGCATGTCATCAGCATCCCGGTAGTTAAAGTTTCCCTTCTGTGGCTCCGTCCAGTACCACTTCAATTCATCCCAAAAACAGCCCAGTTGAAGTTCTTTACGAAGAAATTAACAAAATCTTCGTTATCTATGTTTGTTCTGCTTATGCACGAGCCAAATGGAAAACTATTTGTGTTTGTTTGACAATCACGTTAGCACCAAGCAAGCTGCTTGAATCCGCACCAGAAAACTTCAAGACAACATCACGCTTGCGGAGCTGCCATAGTGAAAGGAAAACATGAAAATTAGAAACCAACGCAAATGACTTTGCGAATATGTAAGAGCCATTCTTTCTAGGGTGAAAAGGAAGAGTGGAAGCAAATAACTCCAATCGACAAGTTATAGACACAACTTGGAAAATGCAAGTGTGTGGTAAAAAGTAGACTGTCTCTTTGTCAAAAGAGAAATCTATGCGGTAAAGTCTGCAGTGGGAAATGTCATCAATCCAGTTAAGCCATGACACCCATTGATTAATCATCATACCACAAATCTTGCACAAAAGCAATTCCGGGAAGTTACCTTATCAGTCAGATTCTTCAGATGCTTGAATCTTGCATGTCGATCAACAGGGAATATTTGAACCCCTGCAACCATCAAGTCAACACCTGAAGCAGGACCCTGGATGTAGACCATGACCTTTGATGGTTGCTTTTCGATTCTAAATGAACCACTAAGTTCATGCCATCTGTCATCATTAGCCTCAACCTGCCCACCATTTACCCATTGGCTGTCCACACCAAGTGCAACATTAATATTTTGAGGACCACTTGCACCAGAACCTATCCGTACCCACGCGGAAACTTGATATGTCAAAAAGAGTTGAGCTTATCAGTGATCATCTGAGCAGGGCCCATCCAAGTGTCTGTGCGATTTGTCACGAGGATGTAACGGCCACTCAAAGGTTCATGAGGCCCAAGCGAATCTCTTGCCAGTGGGGGAAGAATGTGTGGTGAACCAGTTTGAATGCTCAAAGAGCAGCTACCAAGGGGGAACCATCCATTAGTCCCATTGTTTAGGCCACTGTTCTCAATTATATTTACTCCAAAAGCTGGATTCTGCAAAATGAAGAGTGGCGGATGGGTGCTTAAAACATACAGGTTTGATGTCTAGAACAGCAATTTTCAGAATGTCTAGGGAATTTTCAGACATTAATGATATAGATTAGTTATATCAGTAGAAACATTCGATAGCTACAAACCTCAATAACTGGTGGAGGAGAAGGAGCAACTTTTGCTGCATGCTTTACCGTTAAGCTGTTCACAAGAATATCAGTACCCGCAGGTGGACCTTCAATGTAGATTATAACTTTTGACGGGGAACTATTCAAGAGAAACTTGCCCCACATTTGTGTCCACTCCTTGTCAGTTGCTTGCACGCTTGAGAGATATAAAAAAAGTTGAAGCAATTAAGGGGCATGAAATAAAGTCATTGTTACAGGATACTAGCAGCTACAGAAAAGAGAATAAAATATCTCTCTCATGAACGAAAAATGGAAGGTTTTCACAAGAGTTAATTGGCCATTTCAGTCCTTTTGGACACTCTAGGACGAGAGAATCTTGGCCTACCATTCCATTTTCCTCTGTCCTCGGTATCACTGGCTATAACCATATGAAGATTATTTAGGTGGGGGGAATTCAAACTTACTTGGCTATGCCTATGTACTGCTCACGGAGATCTGGCATTTGGGTCCACAGCGTGATCCGGACGCCAGTGCTGCCGACATTGTTACCGAATATACGAACCAGTGCAGTGACTTCATAAGCAAGTTTTCTTTGCAGCCTACCAGTAACCTCTTGCTGAATCCCATTCCAGGTCTGGGTACGTTCTGTTGCAGACGCAAAGTGCTTCCCAGACTCTGGAACTATCTTCCCATCAGCCATAGAGTCGTGTAAGACAATCTTACAACCTCTCCCAGCCCAATGTTCAACCCATCATCAAATATGGGATTGAGGATGATGTTCTCATCACCAGCAGCTATGCATTCCCTGTCCACTCTCTTTAGCAGTACATAAAGAGAAAACTGTTACCAATTTAAGTTCCATTTTGTTATAAATCTGAAGCTATTAAAGAGGTAAGTTTTTGTTTTCATTTCTAAGAATGCCTAATACCTCTTTTCCATTTGCACTTGGACAAGTTATCACCACTGATTTTATAAGTAAATCTATTCCAGGAGAAGGCCCTTCAAGGTAAAAGACAACTCGGTTTGGCATACTTGACAGAGAAAATGAGCCCTCCACCTTTTCCCATCTCTCTTTTGATACAGAAGTTCTGCAGCAGGTTAGTTTGGTTAAATTGTTCACGGCTTTGGTGATTTGAGAAGATGTAGCTACTTATGAGGTAAGAAACCTTACATTCCAATACGATTATATGTAGTTGCACAATCTTGGTGTTCTAGCTTCAGAGTTGCCAATACATCAGCAGAGCCTTGAAGAGACCCCGACACTCCAACACAGGCAGAAACAGAATAAGTGGAACCTGGAGAAACCCTGCTTGTGATGTCTTGTTCCAATCCTTGCCAGCATTCTTTTCTATTTGTAACCACAGCATAGGAATCACCCGATTCTCCAGAGACCACCAGCTTTCACAGCAATTGGGACGCCAAGAATGCATTCCACCAGAGAAATTATGATTCTGTATGATATTTCTCCTTGACTGCTGCTTGAGCCGGCCATGACATGGTTCAGATACTGCCGGGAGTAATAGATTTCAGAATTCCATAATTTTAAGCTTAAGCTGCACATTCAAATACCAACATGCAATCCTGGTTCTCCTAAATAGGATGAAAAGGGAATACTTCAACAAATGACTGATCAAGTAACTGATCCTCATAGCAATTAGCTATTCCAGCCGTAGAGTAAAAATGCTTATGTTTATGCCATCTGAACATCACTGTCCGCATTCCTTGATCATATGCCATTCCATAAAATTTGACAAAAACATGAGATACAACATGGATTATTCTGTTGTCTTACTAACATTGATATTCAATATCAGGGTCCAGGCCAATATGCAGCCTCTCAGCATACTAAAAACTGGCAATAAGTTTGAGTTTGACGGTTGCCGCACTCATAAAGTTATCTATGAGAGCACATTGTTGTTTGAATAGATCTGGACGTCCGACCAAATCTACATGAAAGTCATTTGAGTTGCATGTATTCCCGTAAAGCGAGATCAAGGAGAACCACCACCGCAAAGCCACAAACAGGCTAAACAAAAACAATAGTTTCATTATGAGATTGCAAGCTAAAATGCTAGGCTGAACAAAAGGAAGAAGGGAGTACCTACCTCTGAGTTGTTGCTAGCACTTCTACTCTTTTGGTGGTCACCAGTCTCTTTGGATACCTTAAAAGTCACAGGAATCAGGAAAAGGAAAAGAGAACGACAATGTCTCAAAGAAAGAAAACATAAAGACTGAAATAGGATCTCAGTCGACACCACTAACAATACCAGATCTTCAAGAGGAGGACAGGGAGTGGAAGTACCTGATGGCTCCGGTGCTTGGGATGGGTTTTGGCAAGACTGTGAAGCAGCAGGGACAAACCCTTCTCATTTATAGACTCCGCAACAAGATGATCAAGTGAAGCATAGAAAAGAGCGGGACTTAATGAAGACAGAGAAAACCCGTCAATGCAATCAATAGTACTGATTCTAGAAGCCACTTTAAAACAGAATGGAGAACTTGGCATCTTTGTTTACCTTGTTGGACATTACGTCGAGAAGCCGCATTCCTCTGCGGTGGGGCTAACAGTGCATCATCCAGAACAAACAGAATTGCTTATGGGTAAGGCTGACGCTCCATAAATTCTCGGCTCGTTTTGCTTTGTCTGCAGATTTGGGTTGTAGCCCAAGTTGTGCTTCGGATGCTGTATTGGAAATGAAGGTTCTCATCCCTTCCGGGATTCAAGACTCCTTTCCTTAATCTACTCTTGTTTCGAGGTCCCCAGCTATTTTTCGTAGTCATCGATTTGAATGGAAACGGAAACACATTTGTTATCCCATCTCTGCGAATTAGGTGAAATCTAATTTTCTCGACAAGTCAAACATCCAATCAATGTGATTTGAGTACATTAACTTAGCATTCTGGGTCGCGATAATTGCTCGGTTGGAGTCGTGGCTAACGAAAGAGACACCAGCACCAGCAGTTAGCACCAGAGACTTGCAATCGCAAGACATCCTGCTAGACTGGCACTGCATTTCTGCAATAAATTTAACATCTCCATTGTCATCTCCAGCTAAAACCTTGCTATCAAATCTGGTGAAGAGCCCCTTCAGCCGGCAATCCCAATAAAGAGACCAATTCATTTCTGTGGTTGGGTCATCAATAAAAGCTTTGCATTAAAACCCCCGAGTCGTGGCAAACTTGTGCAGTTGTGCAGACCCACCATAACCCAATCAAGCAAAGGGCCTTCCTATTTCCAAGAAATGAATCCACCAGAGGTGGATCGGTCCTGAAAGCCCAGCCCGTGTATGAACAAGCCCATGTCGAGAGCTCCGGACATGCGGATGGCGAAACCATGCCGGAAAAACGAGCTGCCTACGCCCCAGAGAGCGAACATAACGCTGATGGACTCGGCTGGAGAATTCGGGGCTTCCCTCGCGGACCACCTAAGTTGGTCCGATGAGACGACGGCACTTTTCTGATCACGGTACTCAAAAGCGACGTGCTTGTGAGGAGTGCTGGCAGCATCAATCGGCCAGAAGCGGCAGGGGGGGACGAAGACAGGCGCCACCTTTTGATACGTGAGTCTGCAAGCTGGTCCACAGTAACCACGAGAGAGAAAAACGAAACACCCAAAAAACTGCAACCCGGAACTTCCCTGAGTTGTCCCAAGCGACGCTACGTTCCAAGAAACAAAACATCGAAGTCTCTACTTAGAATGTCCCAAACAAACAGGGTGTTACAATTCAAACCAAGTCTAGTCCCTCCTCGGAAGTTCCAAACAAAAGAGCATAACATGACAACACGATGATAACCAAAATCATACCATACCAGCAACTATGTATTAAGTAGGGTGAAGTTTATCAAGGGTAGTTATGTCATTTTATAATAAAAATGAAGTGTTAGCTTTTGTTATCCTACATTTTAATTTTTTGATCATAATATATAAAAGAAAATAGATATATTAAAGAAAAGTAGAAGGAATTTCGGTATTTGGATTTGATGTACAATATTGCAAAAGGTCTATCAACCAAATAAAATCATATTATGAGAATAGGGGTACAATTCAATCTTAAAAAATATAAGTTGAAAAACAAAAGCAAAAAAAAAAAGGATTTAGAAGATATTTAGACATAAATGCTAGGATAATAAAAACAAATTTGTTAACTACTTATTCAAGCGATATGAGCGAGTGAATTTTTTTTTTCAAAATCATCACCTTCTACAAACCAAAAGCAACCAAAGAGGAAAATGCAAGAGGTAAAAAAGGTACGTGGAAAATATTATTGTTTGCTGAAACAAAACAGGAAAAAAATATGAACATAAACGAAAAATAAACTCATTTAAAGGGTCAGTAAAATTCACAGTGAGCAGCAATCATAACTTATCTATTGTTTTACAATTACAATGAAGATGATATGAATCTATCCCTTTGCAAACAATGCTATGTACAGTGAAGTACCGCTTGCATCTGCAATTTGGTCAAGAACACCAGAGATGAATGACAATATCAGTTGCCAACACTCACACGCTCACTCGAAAGACTATAGACATGACGAGCGGGGACTGCCCTTCTCGACGACGATGCTCTTCGTTGTCCGTTTAGAAGTGGTGATGATCTCAACGTCGAATGTCCCGTGAAAGCCTCTGAACGCGAACTCGCCCTGTTCGTCAACATGTCCGTGAGCATGAGACGACCACTCTTTCCTGAGGGCGAGGTATCTCTTGCCGGCTTCATTGATATCCCCCTCGGCATTGATCAGGTAGGCGTTGTCCCGGAACATCAGCAGCTCCAGAATCCCCACAGCACTATCCATCCACTGCGGCATGTGCAAATGCTTCTCGAAGCATGACTTCCAGATCATCAGCTCTTACGTGCTCATTAACAGAGGACACATCGAGCTCGGTGAACCAGATCGGAAGGCCGAGAATTCCCAACTTATCCAAAGCCGAACTAACGATTGGTCCCACTGGACTATATACATGCCCTTGAATCCCGATTCCTCCAACCGGCGCGCCTGCTCCTGTAGATCAAGAATCTGTTCTATGTAGTTCTCAGGGGATGATTTGGGATCGCACCCATCTTCCACATTAAAATCATTCACAAATAGCGTGGCAGATGGATCTAGTCGGTGTGCCGTCTTAAACATATTTGCTCGGATATCTTTTCCTAATCTACCTTTAAAGAATGATCCGTGCAACATCTCGTTGTTCACATCATAGTGATTGAACTTGCCCCTGTAGCGAGAAAGAAGCCCATTTAAACGGTTTTGAAGCGCGCTCATCAAGTCATTGTCGTGAGGGATCGGACCCATGACTGGACTGTGCTCTCCACTTCCCAAAAGATACAGTGGCCTCTGGTTTCAATGCCGTGGCTCTTACAGAAGTCGAGCATCTCATCAGCATCCCGGTAGTTAAAATTTCCCGTCGTGGCTCTGTCGAGTTCCACTTCAATTCATTCTCAAAAACAGCCCAGTTGAAGTTCTTTATAAAGAAATCGACAAAATCTTCGTTATCTATGTTTCTTCTGCTTATGCAAGAGCCAAATGGAAAACTATTTTGTGTCTGTTGACGATCACGGTAGCACCAAGCAAGCTGCTGAATTCACACCAGGAAACTCAGGATGACATCACGCTTGCGGAGCTGCAAGGTAATGAAAGGAAACATGAAAAATTAGAAACATGCTAATATAGTAGTAACTCGGTCATATATCCAAGTAAATTATGAGGTTACTCTGCCATTTCAATGGCAGGGAGTTATTACTCAATTTAAAAGAAGTTATTCCCCGAATTGTATGGGCAATCCTCTCTTATACGTAGGTGATCAATGGCAAATATCAAGTTCTAAGGTATTCTAAGCAGCAAAATCTAGGAGCCATCATCTTGCTAAGGCCGAAAAGAGAGAGTGCAGGCATATCATCAATTTATAGACACAACTAAGAAAATTCAGGTGTGTGGGAAAAAAAGAGACCATCTTTTAGTCGAAAGAGAAATCTATGTCGGTTAAAGTGTAAATGTCATCAATCCAGTTAAGCCACCACACAATGATTAACCATTATATAATGGTAATCAATTGGGTGGTGGCTTAACTGGATTGATGACATTTACACTTTAACCGACATAGATTTCTCTTTCGACTAAAAGATGGTCTCTTTTTTTCCCACACACCTGAATTTCTTAGTGTGTCTATAAAGATGATATGCCTGCACTCTCTCTTTTCGGCCTTAGCAAGATGATGGCTCCTAGAATTTTGCTGCTTAGAATACCTTAGAACTTATATTTGCCATTGATCACCTACGTATAAGAGAGGATTGCCATACAATTCGGGGAATAACTCTTTTAAAATTGAGTAATAACTCCCTGCCATTGAAATGGCAGAGTAACCTCATAATTTTACTTGGATATATGACCGAGTACTACTATATTAGCAGTTTCTAATTTTTCATGTTTCCTTCATTACCTTGCAGCTCCGCAAGCGTGATGTCATCCTGAAGTTTCCTGGGTGTGAATTCAAGCAGCTTGCTTGGTGCTACCGTGATCGTCAAACAGACACAAAATAGTTTTCCATTTGGCTCTTGCATAAGCAGAAGAAACATAGATAACGAAGATTTTGTCGATTTCTTTATAAAGAACTTCAACTGGGCTGTTTTGAGAATGAATTGAAGTGGAACTCGACAGAGCCACGACAGGGAAATTTTAACTACCGGGATGCTGATGAGATGCTCGACTTCTGTAAGAGCCACGGCATTGAAACCAGAGGCCACTGTATCTTTGGGGAAGTGGAGAGCACAGTCCAGTCATGGGTCCGATCCCTCAACGACAATGACTGATGAGCGCGCTTCAAAACCGTTTAAATGGGCTTCTTTCTCGCTACAGGGGCAAGTTCAATCACTATGATGTGAACAACGAGATGTTGCACGGATCATTCTTTAAAGGTAGATTAGGAAAAGATATCCGAGCAAATATGTTTAAGACGGCACACCGACTAGATCCATCTGCCACGCTATTTGTGAATGATTTTAATGTGGAAGATGGGTGCGATCCCAAATCATCCCCTGAGAACTACATAGAACAGATTCTTGATCTACAGGAGCAAGGCGCGCCGGTTGGAGGAATCGGGATTCAAGGGCATGTATATAGTCCAGTGGGACCAATCGTTAGTTCGGCTTTGGATAAGTTGGGAATTCTCGGCTTCCGATCTGGTTCACCGAGCTCGATGTGTCCTCTGTTAATGAGCACGTAAGAGCTGATGATCTGGAAGTCATGCTTCGAGAAGCATTTGCACATGCGCAGTGGATGGGATAGTGCTGTGGGGATTCTGGGAGCTGCTGATGTTCCGGGACAACGCCTACCTGATCAATGCCGAGGGGGATATCAATGAAGCCGGCAAGAGATACCTCGCCCTCAGGAAAGAGTGGTCGTCTCATGCTCACGGACATGTTGACGAACAGGGCGAGTTCGCGTTCAGAGCTTCACGGGACATCGACGTTGAGATCATCACCACTTCTAAACGGACAACGAAGAGCATCGTCGTCGAGAAGGGCAAGTCCCCGCTCGTCATGTCTATAAGTCTTTCGAGTGAGCGTGTGAGTGTTGGCAACTGAATATTGTCATTCATCTTGGTGTTCTTGACCAAATTGCAGGATGCAAGCGGTACTTCACTGTACATAGCATTGTTGCAAAGGGATAGATTCATATCATCTTCATTGTAATTGTAAAACAATAAGATAAGTTATGATTGCTGCTCACTGTGAATTTTACTGACCCTTTAAATGAGTTATGATTTTCGTTTATGTTCATATTTTTTTCCTGTTTGTTTCAGCAAAAACAATAATATTTTCCACGATACCTTTTTTACCTCTTGCATTTTCCTCTTTGGTTGCTTTTGGTTGTAGAAGGTGAATGATTTTGAAAAAAAAAAATTCACTCGCTCATATCGCTTGAAATAAGTAGTTAACAAATTTGTTTTTATTATCCATAGCATTTATGTCTAAATATCTTCTAAATCATTTTTTTTTTGCTTTTGTTTTTCCAACTTATATTTTTAAGATGAATTGTACCCCTATTCTCATAATATGATTTATTTGGTGATAGACCTTTTGCAATATTGTACAATCAAATCCAAAATACCGAAATTCCTTCTACTTTTCTTTAATATATCTATTTTCTTTTATATATTATGATCAAAAAATTAAAATGTAGGATAACAAAAGCTAACACTTCAATTTATTATAAAATGACAAACTACCCTGATAAACTTCACCCTACTTAATACATAAGTTGCTGGTATGGTATGATTTGGTTATCATCGTGTTGTCATGTTATGCTCTTTTGTTTGGAACTTCCGAGGAGGGACTAGACTTGTTTGAATGTAACACCCTGTTTGTTTGGGACATTCTAAGTAGAGACTTCGAGTTTTGTTTCTTGGAACGTAGCGTCGCTTGGGACAACTCAGGGAAGTTCCGGGTTGCAGTTTTGGGTGTTTCGTTTTTTCTCTCTCGTGGTTACTGTGGACCAGCTTGCAGACTCACGTATCAAAAGGTGGCGCCTGTCTTCGTCCCCCCCTGCCGCTTCTGGCCGATTGAGGCTGCCAGCACTCCTCACAAGCACGTCGCTTTTGAGTACCGTGATCAGAAAAGTGCCGTCGTCTCATCGGACCAACTTAGGTGGTCCGCGAGGGAAGCCCCGAATTCTCCAGCCGAGTCCATCAGCGTTATGTTCGCTCTCTGGGGCGTAGGCAGCTCGTTTTTCCGGCATGGTTTCGCCATCCGCATGTCCGGAGCTCTCGACATGGGCTTGTTCATACACGGGGCTGGGCTTTCAGGACCGATCCACCTCTGGTGGATTCATTTCTTGGAAAATAGGAAAGGCCCTTTGCTTGATTGGGTTATGGTGGGTCTGCACAACTGCACAAGTTTGCCACGACTCGGGGGTTTTAATGCAAAGCTTTTATTGATGACCCAACCACAGAAATGAATTGGTCTCTTTATTGGGATTGCCGGCTGAAGGGGCTCTTCACCAGATTTGATAGCAAGGTTTTAGCTGGAGATGACAATGGAGATGTTAAATTTATTGCAGAAATGCAGTGCCAGTCTAGCAGGATGTCTTGCGATTGCAAGTCTCTGGTGCTAACTGCTGGTGCTGGTGTCTCTTTCGTTAGCCACGACTCCAACCGAGCAAATTATCGCGACCCAGAAATGCTAAGTTAATGTACTCAAATCACATTGATTGGATGTTTGACTTGTCGAGAAAATTAGATTTCACCTAATTCGCAGAGATGGGATAACAAATGTGTTTCCGTTCCATTCAAATCGATGACTACGAAAAAATAGCTGGGGACCTCGAAACAAGAGTAGATTAAGGAAAGGAGTCTGAATCCCGGAAGGGATGAGAACCTTCATTTCCAATACAAGCATCCGAAGCACAACTTGGGCTACAACCCAAATCTGCAAGACAAAGCAAAACGAGCCGAGAATTTATGGAGCGTCAGCCTTACCCATAAGCAATTCTGTTGTTCTGGATGATGCACTGTTAGCCCCACCGCAGAGGAATGCGGCTTCTCGACGTAATGTCCAACAAGGTAAAACAAAGATGCCAAGTTCTCCATTCTGTTTTAAAGTGGCTTCTAGAATCAGTACTATTGATGGCATGACGGGTTTTCTCTGTCTTCATTAAGTCCCGCTCTTTCTTATGCTTCACTTGATCATCTTGTTGCGGAGTCTATAAAATGAGAAGGGTTTGTCCCTGCTGCTTCACAAGTCTTGCCAAAACCCATCCCAAGCACCGGAGCCATCAGGTACTTCCACTCCCTGTCCTCCTCTTGAAGATCTGGTATTGTTAGTGGTGTCGACTGAGATCCTATTTCAGTCTTTATGTTTTCTTTCTTTGAGGACATTGTCGTTCTCTTTTCCTTTTCCTGATTCCTGTGACTTTTAAGGTATCCAAAGAGACTGGTGACCACCAAAAGAGTAGAAGTGCTAGCAACAACTCAGAGGTAGGTACTCCCTTCTTCCTTTTGTTCAGCCTAGCATTTTAGCTTGCAATCTCATAATGAAACTATTGTTTTGTTTAGCCTGTTTGTGGCTTTGCGGTGGTGGTTCTCCTTGATCTCGCTTTACGGGAATACATGCAACTCAAATGACTTTCATGTAGATTTGGTCGGACGTCCAGATCTATTCAAAAACAAACAATGTGCTCTCATAGATAACTTTATGAGTGCGGCAACCGTCAAACTCAAACTTATTGCCAGTTTTAGTATGCTGAGAGGCTGCATATTGGCCTGGACCCTGATATTGAATATCAATGTTAGTAAGACAACAGAATAATCCATGTTGTATCTCATGTTTTTGTCAAATTTTATGGAATGGGCATATGATCAAGGAATGCGGACAGTGATGTTCAGATGGCATAAACATAAAGCATTTTTACTCTACGGCTGGAATAGCTAATTGCTATGAGGATCAGTTACTTGATCAGTCATTTGTTGAAGTATTCCCTTTTCATCCTATTTAGGAGAACCAGGATTGCATGTTGGTATTTGAATGTGCAGCTTAAGCTTAAAAATTATGGAATTCTGAAATCTATTACTCCCGGCAGTATCTGAACCATGTCATGGCCGGCTCAAGCAGCAGTCAAGGGAGAAATATCATACAGAATCATAATTTCTCTGGTGGAATGCATCTTGGCGTCCCAATTGCTGTGAAAGCTGGGTGGTCTCTGGAGAATCGGGTGATTCCTATGCTGTGGTTACAAATAGAAAAGAATGCTGGCAAGGATTGGAACAAGACATCACAAGCAGGGTTTCTCCAGGTTCCACTTATTCTGTTTCTGCCTGTGTTGGAGTGTCAGGGTCTCTTCAAGGCTCTGCTGATGTATTGGCAACTCTGAAGCTAGAACACCAAGATTGTGCAACTACATATGATCGTATTGGAATGTAAGGGTTCTTACATCATAAGTAGCTACATCTTCTCAAATCACCAAAGCCGTGAACAATTTAACCAAACTAACCTGCTGCAGAACTTCTGTATCAAAAGAGAGATGGGAAAAGGTGGAGGGCTCATTTTCTCTGTCAAGTATGCCAAAACGAGTTGTCTTTTACCTGGAAGGGCCTTCTCCTGGAATAGATTTACTTATAAAATCAGTGGTGATAACTTGTCCAAGTGCAAATGGAAAAGAGGTAATTAGGCATTCTTAGAAATGAAAACAAAAACTTACCTCTTTAATAGCTTCAGATTATAACAAAATGGAACTTAAATTGGTAACAGTTTCCTCTTTTGTACTGCTAAAGAGAGTGGACAGGGAATGCATAGCTGCTGGTGATGAGAACATCATCCTCAATCCCATATTTGATGATGGGTTGAACAATTGGGCTGGGAGAGGTTGTAAGATTGTCTTACACGACTCTATGGCTGATGGGAAGATAGTTCCAGAGTCTGGGAAGCACTTTGCGTCTGCAACAGAACGTACCCAGACCTGGAATGGGATTCAGCAAGAGGTTACTGGTAGGCTGCAAAGAAAACTTGCTTATGAAGTCACTGCACTGGTTCGTATATTCGGTAACAATGTCAGCAGCACTGGCGTCCAGATCACGCTGTGGACCCAAATGCCAGATCTCCGTGAGCAGTACATAGGCATAGCCAAGTAAGTTTGAATTCCCCCCACCTAAATAATCTTCATATGGTTATAGCCAGTGATACCGAGGACAGAGGAAAATGGAATGGTAGGCCAAGATTCTCTCATCCTAGAGTGTCCAAAAGGACCGAAATGGTCAATTAACTCTTGTGAAAACCTTCCATTTTTCGTTCATGAGAGAGATATTTTATTCTCTTTTCTGTAGCTGCTAGTATCCTGTAACAATGACTTTATTTCATGCCCCTTAATTGCTTCAACTTTTTTTATATCTCTCAAGCGTGCAAGCAACTGACAAGGAGTGGACACAAATGCGGGGCAAGTTTCTCTTGAATAGTTCCCCGTCAAAAGTTATAATCTACATTGAAGGTCCACCTGCGGGTACTGATATTCTTGTGAACAGCTTAACGGTAAAGCATGCAGCAAAAGTTGCTCCTTCTCCTCCACCAGTTATTGAGGTTTGTAGCTATCAAATGTTTCTACTGATATAACTAATCTATATCATTAATGTCTGAAAATTCCCTAGACATTCTGAAAATTCTAGACATCAAACCTGTATGTTTAAGCACCCATCCGCCACTCTTCATTTTGCAGAATCCAGCTTTTGGAGTAAATATAATTGAGAACAGTGGCCTAAACAATGGGACTAATGGATGGTTCCCCCTTGGTAGCTGCTCTTTGAGCATTCAAACTGGTTCGCCACACATTCTTCCCCCACTGGCAAGAGATTCGCTTGGGCCTCATGAACCTTTGAGTGGCCGTTACATCCTCGTGACAAATCGCACAGACACTTGGATGGGCCCTGCTCAGATGATCACTGATAAGCTCAAACTCTTTTTGACATATCAAGTTTCCGCGTGGGTACGGATAGGTTCTGGTGCAAGTGGTCCTCAAAATATTAATGTTGCACTTGGTGTGGACAGCCAATGGGTAAATGGTGGGCAGGTTGAGGCTAATGATGACAGATGGCATGAACTTAGTGGTTCATTCAGAATCGAAAAGCAACCATCAAAGGTCATGGTCTACATCCAGGGTCCTGCTTCAGGTGTTGACTTGATGGTTGCAGGGGTTCAAATATTCCCTGTTGATCGACATGCAAGATTCAAGCATCTGAAGAATCTGACTGATAAGGTAACTTCCCGGAATTGCTTTAGTGCAAGATTTGTGGTATGATGATTAATCAATGGGTGTCATGGCTTAACTGGATTGATGACATTTCCCACTGCAGACTTTAACCGCATAGATTTCTCTTTTGACAAAGAGACAGTCTACTTTTTACCACACACTTGCATTTTCCAAGTTGTGTCTATAACTTGTCGATTGGAGTTATATGCTTCCACTCTTCCTTTTCACCCTAGAAAGAATGGCTCTTACATATTCGCAAAGTCATTTGCGTGGTTTCTAATTTTCATGTTTTCCTTTCACTATGGCAGCTCCGCAAGCGTGATGTTGTCTTGAAGTTTTCTGGTGCAGATTCAAGCAGCTTGCTTGGTGCTAACGTGATTGTCAAACAAACAAAAATAGTTTTCCGTTTGGCTCGTGCATAAGCAGAACAAACATAGATAACGAAGATTTTGTTAATTTCTTCGTAAAGAACTTCAACTGGGCTGTTTTTGGGAATGAATTGAAGTGGTACTGGACGGAGCCACAGAAGGGAAACTTTAACTACCGGGATGCTGATGACATGCTTGACTTGTGTAAGAGCCACGGCATAGAAACCAGAGGCCACTGTATTTTTTGGGAAGTGGAGAGCATGGTTCAGTCATGGGTGCGATCCCTCAACAACAATGACTTGATGACCGCTGTTCAAAACCGTTTAAACGGGCTTCTTTCTCGCTACAAGGGCAAGTTCAATCACTATGATGTGAACAACGAGATGCTGCACGGATCATTCTTTCAAGGTAGATTGGGAAAAGATATCCGAGCGAATATGTTTAAGACCGCACACCAAATAGATCCATCCGCCACACTGTTTGTGAATGATTACCATGTGGAAGATGGGTGCGATCCCAAGTCATGCCCTGAGAGCTACATAGAACAGATTCTTGATCTACAAGAACAAGGTGCACCGGTTGGTGGAATCGGGATTCAAGGGCATATAGATAGTCCAGTGGGACCAATCGTTACTTCGGCTTTGGATAAGCTGGGAATTCTTGGCATTCCGATATGGTTCACAGAGCTCGATGTGTCCTCTGTTAATGAGTACGTACGAGCTGATGATCTGGAAGTCATGCTCCGAGAAGCATTTGCACATGCTGCAGTCAGTGGGATAATGCTGTGGGGATTCTGGGAGCTGTTTATGAGCCGAGACAACGCGCACCTGGTCAACGCGGAGGGGATGTCAATGAAGCCGGCAAGAGATACCTCGCTCTCAGGAAAGAGTGGTCGTCTCATGCTCATGGGCATGTTGACGAACAAGGCGAGTTCGCTTTCAGAGGATTCCACGGGACATACGACGTGATGATCGTTACCACTGCTAAACGGACTACCAAGAGCATTGTCGTTGATGAGGGTGAGTCCCCGCTCGTAGTGTCTATAAGTCTTTGAGTCACATGTGAGTGCTGCAACTGAATATTGTCATATGTAAATACCTGATCGAATTGCATGATGTAAAGGGGGGCACGACTGTACATAGCATGGTTTGCAAAGGATTGATTCATGTCTATATTGTAATCTTAATGCAAAAGATAATGATATGGTTGCTGCTTGCTAAGAATCTGATTGAACCTTTGGATCAGTTGAATTTATAAGGGCCTGATTCCCAGTAACCATATCAAAAGGACCTTGAAATTCTTTCAAAACATTGAAGTGGTATATCCATGCCGCATTTCGCCACGTGTCATTTTGTAGTTAGTCTATTTGGTACTACGTAATGCCATTTTCGATTTTTCGTTTTGCAAGTTTGCTCCTTGCGTTTTTCTCAAAACCAACACATAAGATTCTCCGCAATCTCTCTTTCACTTATTTTCTATTTTCCTCTTTAGTTTGTTCTTTTCGTCAATCTAATGAAAAACAATTCTGTCTTGTGTTTTTCCCCAGCTTATCTTTTGAACATAGAATTGAATTGTTGTTCTCATTCTATAATTTTATATTGCTGATAGACCTTTGGAAATAGGTCACAATCAAATCGAAATATGAAAAGTTCCTTCCATATGTCATGAATATATTTAATGTCTAAAAGTTGAATGTAAATAACAAAGAAGAATACTTTAATTTTAGGTTCCTTGGTGTTTGACAAATCCGAAAATAAACTAAAAAATATTTTTCACCATTCAATATTGAAAATCAGATTACTTCGTGCACTCCTTGTAATTATTTTTTTAGTTTGTTTTATTTATCTTTTATTTATGTATTTTAAAAAAATCAATTTTTTATTTATTAAAAAAATCAAAATTTTAATGTTTATATTGTTTTCTTTTTTTTTTTTTTCCTTGTTCTTCGGCCGGTTGTAAGCGAGCTCATCAGGCAAGGCCAAGGAGAGCCTCGCCAAATTTGGAGAGGCCGGCAAGGCTCATGCTCGCTAGCCGTTGCCATGGCCTGCAAAGGAAGAAAAAAATAGAAAAATTCTGAAATAAAAAGAAAGAAAAGGAAAGGAAAGCAAGAAATAAAAAATAGTTAAAAATAAAAGGAATTTGTAGGAGTGAAGGGAGGAAAGATGAGGGGAAATATTTTCCTCTTCTCAAAAAGATAAAAATATGTTCCCCATTTTTTAGAGCGTTTTTCATGAGTGGAAAATGTTTTCATTGACTTATTTATTTTCTATGAACCGAACAACAGAAAATCCGGAAATCATTTTCCTGTAAGTTATTTTTTGCGAAACGAATGAAGCCTAAGCGATTTAAGGTTTTAGTGTTGTATTTCACTTTAAAAGTCTTATGACTCATATACTACGAAATTAGCATTTGACCTGACATAAAGATCAAAGGAATGCAATACATGCATGTGACGAGCATGTTAGCTTGCTATCCCGATGTGGTACATGGCCTCCTCCTTTCCGCTTCTTCTCATCTCTTGACGGGCTTCCTTCATTGCCAAGAACTAACAAACCTTTATTGATGGGAAACGCCTAAACTATAGTCACTTCGAATCGACAATCAGAAAGTATTCATTGGATGTGTCTACAAAAGAGGAGAAGTGTCTCAAAAGTCCTAAACCTATTGCATTTTTGCCAATTTAGTATTAAAATATTTAATTTGCCAATGAACATTAAAAATTTTTACTTTTGCCAATTAAGTATATTTGGCTATTTTTGCTCAGAAATCGCCAACAGGGCCAATTCTTAACAATATTTTAATTTTTGGAGTTTTACTTTTTCTTTTCTTTTTTGCTTTTTATTTTCCTTACTATGGCAAGCGAGTGTTGCCAGCCCTCGACCAGACCAGGCGGCCGTGCCTACAGCCATTAGATTATATAACGGTTAAAGACATCACAAGTACCTGAACTTTTACCCGTTTACAATCAAGTACCCTGAGCCTTTTTTCCTTCTATTCAATCAAGTGCCTTAATTTTTCAAATGAAGGTCAATTTAAAACCTCAATGCAAGAATGAGAATGGAAATTTCCATTCAACACTTGCATACCAAACTTAGTTTGTGGGTGACGAGTGTCCTAAACATTGAAACTTCCCCTAAGTTTGTGAAAATAGATCTACTGGTACAGGCATGCCCAAAGAGATTTTGACGAAAATGGGCATGCCCAAGGCAATCTGAAGTTCTCTTTAGACGTTTGGAAAAGGTAATGCTTTCCCGACAGGTTATAAGGACAGTACAATCTCAAATCGTAGATCCATACATCCACTACGTGTTTTGATAAAACACTCATTGATGGGAAGATCGTATAGTCAGAAATAACTTGACAGTACTGTCAGACTGTCAAGCTAGCAGTTTCCATTGGAAAACTACTTAGATTGCTCTGCAGTTCCTTACTCGAGCAAAAGGCATCAGTTGGGCTGGCCAAGTGGAATTCTACAAATTAAGTGCAATGAAAACTAAACGCATTGGAACGAAAGTTACTTGAAATTGAAATGCTTGGAACTGTAAGTACAACGAAACGGAATACATAGAAATTTAAAGCTGGAATTGGAAAAGCACATGAAAAAAACACAGAAACAACTCTTGGAAAGTTAGTGTAGCCTGGTTTGTTCTTGCTCTGCTGGACAATGCTGAGACATTTGTCGAGCTTTTACACCACGTTCTGTACTCTCTGCTTCTCCGCCGATACAGGCGAGTGTCTATGGCACAAATATCAATCATACGAACATTTTCAAATCTTCCACAAAATCTGTTAAAAATTATCAAACTGCGCAATCCAGAGTTGTCAACCTAGCTTACTCTCTTCCTTCTTATGGTCCCAGATCTATTTAAATTTATTTTTTGGTCAACTGCATTTTTCCTTAATCAAACTCAAAAGAATAAGAGATGATTATGGGTTCCGAACATAGAGATCCAGAAGGGAAGGGCATCGACAAAGTCCAATTCTGGGAAGGCCTTCTTACGCTTGGCTGGCCAACCAAAGTGAACTGGTTGGATTCCGATGGCAATAGGCCAGCTCCATTCTAGCTCTAGAAGTTGAAAAAATACATAAAATATTTTGATGTCAACAAAATAAATCCAAGAATTGACGAGTTCAAATAAGTGCGTATATTAGGTCATCTAAATCATGTAGAATCTAGGATCTGACCTGTAAGTAATGAGCCAAATTAATTAGGTCCTAAAGCACAAATCGATGTAGTATAATATAGTTTCAAAGGTGGAATCTTGTCGGGCTAAATACCGTTAACAATATATATCACATTTTGACCCATTTCTATAATGCGAAAATATGGGACATTACCCATCATATAATCCGACTACCTAGAGCCCACGACCAATATGCTAAAAAACACTCCTATATGTTACCATTAAACAAAAATAGAAATTATAAAAAAAAATTTAACTAAAACATGTAGACAATTTAAACCCACAACACAAAAAAAACTAATTCATAACCCACTATATCAAAATATTACCAAACCAAAACACCAACTCAAAAATCTACCATCTTCACCCAATCCCACAATTATACACTCACACACTCTTTAAACAAACCACCTCCATACTTTTACCTA